>JAQFZC010003818.1:0-17671 GCA_034695205.1 Dicyrtoma fusca | reverse complement strand
AACTAAAAATGACAAGTCCTCCAGTAATGCATAATCTTGTTTGAAAAAAAATATGCTTTTTAAATTCAAAATTTTTGATTGTGACATCCGGTCGGTGGTGGGTACACCCAGAGTGACATCGCGTGACAAGCGGTCGGTAGTGGTTAAAAATCGACTTTTTAGCGTGACGTACTTAATGAATGACCCCTAATTTAAATTGAAACCTTAGGTTCCATATTATAACATAGGTACGTCGAGCATTCTTACATTTAGTTGATGTACAAAGCATGGTGACATCCTTAGCAATTGCTTGCTAGTTATTAAATTATTTTTTTGAGTTAGTTTCAGTTGGTGCTACGCCAGAGTAGTCGAAATGTGTAAATAGTTTAGTCTCTTCTCAGAAATCACGCATCTTTTAATATCAATGTCATATATTTTTTCAATTCAAATTCTTTAAGTAAGTTTACGCTCAGTCCGGCTCGAGTGTAAGACTCTCTATTTTATAACTTTTCTTTGCGAAACAAGAATAGATTTTACAAAATAGCAGATACGCACTGATAAATCGTCAGGCGAAGTGCTGACAAATAACTTAAAACGTGTAGGTACGCGTATTCCAGGTGCATATTATTATTTTAAATTCAAAAGCTTAATGATAACTTGATTTTGTTTCTGGAAAGTCCAAAAAGAAATCTCTTTGATGTTTGCTGATGCTACTTTCAGCTTTTGTGAAGGAAGTATGGAAACAGTAGGCCAACTGTATAGACTTTTGGGTAACATTTATTGCCGTGATAAGCACATTTCTGTTCGTGGGTATGTTGAAACAGTGCTTAAAATTCACGGTAATGTTTACGGAAGAATCAAAGAAACAGGAGGAAGTCGGTTGGACAGCTACTGGGAACATGACTGGCCCATTCGATACTCCCACATTCAGGTGAGTACATTTAAATGGTTGTATACGAAACAGTTTCGACACACGCATGTACAGAGAAGTATTTGTGCGCATTTTAAATTCCCACAATTAATCCCAAATGTGTCTTTGTAGTCAGACCTAGATAATTGTTTACAAGGCGGGCGGAATCGCTGTAAGTTTAACATCCTTTTTGTACAATGTTTTATTGGTAAGTAATTCAGAAGCCATTATGGGTGCCGCCATTAGACGGATATAATTGACCGAGTTATTATTTACTCCGTTGCTGTTTTAAAGGCTTTAAAGAATCGTTTGGCACGGAAGTAGGTCGCCAGTTCCTTGTGCAGCACCTTCAGTACGTGGATGCTGTCACACAAACTGAGACAGGCAGTCTACCATATAACGCTAATGGCTTATTCGGTAAAAATGACGCACAGCTTTCCATTATTGGGTTATGTGTGCGCTTTCACTATTTAAAATGATAAATAATTAAGAGCTTTTACATTTTCAGAATTCATTACTTTCCTAGGATGGAAATGGAACTGCACAAAGGAATTTGTTCAAGCAAATCTATTTATGGAAACGCTGTACAGCGTTACAAAGAACCTTTTTAAATTGAATGCAAAGGATTTGCATAGGGACCAAGTGCGTACATATTCATTCGTGGAAATATTTGAAACTATTAGGAGTATTTGCTATGATAATAAATCCAGACGTTCATAATTGGAACTTCGATGTTGTACATAAAGAAAATAAAAATAAAGAAAACCTTGCTGAATTCTTCTTTTTAGTTCTGGTGTTTGATGGCATGGTTTGGGATATTTGGAAAGAACACTTTTGTAGTTTGCAACGGCGTTAGTTGGTCCATAATATCTGTGGAAAAGGAAATGGTTCTGTTCCTGGACACTGCAGATAGGTCAGTAAACACTAATTTAATGCAAACATTTAAGCATGCTTTCAATTAAATAATGAGTTTTCATGCACATTTTTGCTAAACGATGATTGTAGGAGACTGCCGACAGTTTGGGTGACTTGGAGTTGGGACGCAAAAGCTATACTGAATAAATTCATTGAATCTTCAGGGAGTGACAAATTAAGCATCGCTGTTACGACCGCTCTATTGATGCAGAGCTGGTTGGACTAAATCATTTCCCATTCGATTTCTGGTCTTAAGGAAGCCTGACTTCATTCATACATACACGGAAATCATATCGTCGCTTAAGAAGCAAAACGATGTACATCCAGATTTGCTAAAAGCAAAATGATGCACATCCACAAGTACACGCATGGATATGCATCATTTTGCTTTTTAGAGTTTTTGGATATTTATCGCTTTGCTTTTAGCCAAAAGTGGATGTGCATCATTTTGCTTCTTAACTGACGATATACAGACGTTAATAAAGACTGCCCTCCCTTGTGGGACGACGTCCCATTGGATGGTGCGAAGGACTGACGCCGTATAACGGTTTTCTGTACACCGGCAAACTCTGCTGTACAACCGGATTCTATACAATAGCAAAATTGCTACTAATAAAAGCTTCTTTTACTTATGACTTATATGAGTGTCACATTGTTTTTTTAATTTACTTAATTAAATGTATATTTGTCTGACTAGAAAAATAAATCATTTGAATTCCATTCTTTGTCCTTATAATTGTAGGCTTTTGATTTTTAATTTACCCATTTTAAAAATAAGCAAGTTGTACAATCTTTACTTTTTAAATTGCTAGACCACTCGCACAGGGTACGCCTTCAACAAAAGGAGAAAAGCTATTTCTCTCTTTCCAGGAACGCAAATATTTGGATTGGCAACTATTTTTAAAATCATACTTCTAACCATTCGCTAATAAATTGTAAGCATTTCATTATCCAGAAATCAATTACTCATTTTTTTTTCAAATAGAAACCAAAAAACACGCGCGGGATAAGCGTTTTTGTATTAATTTGTATCACGCACTATGAAGTACCTTCCCATCTAATTACATTTTACTGTCTAAATCATCATTTAGTTACAAAACCTAAAATAAAGCACTCATTATTGTTTTTAGATTTGTAAGTGAAATGTTTTAGAAATTATTTATTAAAAAGCGTATTCAATTTTATAAGTTTTCTGCTAAGTGTGTGGATTTTAGTGTTTGATTCAAGAGGGAAATACATACTAGTAATGCTTATTCGACCCTTTTAGTATTTTGTTTAACGAGTTTAGAGATTACAGCTACTGGTACTGCAAAATCATTTTCTACGAATGAAAGGGGGAGAAGCCAAAATTTTGAGCAATTAAGGAGCATTTGTTTTTAAAAACTAGTAATTGAATTCTGTGTTTTGTAAAATTTTGTTTCTGACCTCTGTACTTTGTACATGGAATTGATTGCTGTTTAGACCATGCCGTTTCTTTTATTACATTTATCTCAACCAAATGAATGAGCTGGAGTGTATACCTATTTCTTTTATCATCTGTACCCTTATGGGTGGAATCTCAGTGAAAGCATTAACAAAGAAATTAAATTTGTTTTGTTATGTGCAGTGCGCAACTCATAGATATTTACTGGAGCGTGGGAGTGAATTAGTGGAAGGGAACAAATTTTGGCTTTGTTTTAGTTTCAAAGCATCAAGGATCAAAAGCAGTTTTTTGTGATTAACATTTTACTTTTTTATCTAACAAAGGTGTAGGTGTGTGTGACCGTATAGTTAAATCCGTATACAATTTAAGGGCCAACATAACGTCCTATGAGCATTACCAACACGATAACTATTACATTTTGTGTTTAAGATGTTACGAACGTTTTGTGTAAATACTTTTGTAAAGCATTTTATTAAGATATTTTCCCAGTGAAGCACCAAATGGGTTAACTATTATACTGCAAATCCGAAGAAACTAAAAATTCCAATGGTCAGGAAGACAAAAAATAATTGAGCCGCTTACTTTTATATTATTTTAAATATTCCACTTAATTTATTTTTGACTGACACATTTACCATTTCAATCTCTGGCGTTCCTGACATTTTTAACAATTTCTAGGGATGCACAGCGACAAGGTTTCCTATAAAAACAAAAACTTGACATTTCAAGGTTACACTTTTGTATTCTAATAGCTTCTTGACACTTCGATTGACAGTTACATATTCTTAAATAGTTATGTTTGCGTCCCTGGAGATGAAAATATGAAACTATAAGTTGTAGTTTTATTTAGTAGATCTATTTTGTTAAATCAACAATCTATGTATGTACTGAATAGCTAGTTAAGTTTTCAAAGCTATGGGCTCTTGAGGCTTTTCCTATTAGCTCCCTTTCAGTACACTTCATCTTTGTGTTATATTGATTTGTTATTATTGTGTAGAGTTCAGTTTTAGTTTATCAAAATTTTGATATAATTAGATTTAATTTGTTTTGTATAAAATATGTACACACATATGTACACTACCAAAACCATCTGGACCGCATCATTTTCCAAAAAAGTGAATCCATTTTTACCAGTTATAATCGCATCAAAATGATGCGATTATAATGCTTAAAAATGGCTTCAGTTCTTTTATGATGCGATTATGATGTGGTTATTTCTTGCAGTGTACTTAGTAGTACGCTGGATATTTGCACACTTACAATTTAGGGTGAAAAGAATAGAAGTAAAGCTGTAAGTATTACATCTAGGTATCTACTTTCATATTAATAAACTAAAAAGTTAGTTAAAGTTCATTGAGATGGCAGACGATTGACTTGATTAGTTAGTTTATTTGTTTTTTATTAGTTGGAGAAGGAGGTGACGTAAGAGATTGAAGTTCATTGAAAATGACAAATCAAGGAAGACGGCCCATTTTTCGATTCCCAACAGCTTTTCAATTGCATTCTTTTCTGCCGTGATTGACCCTCGACATTTTAAAAATAGTTTTGTATCACTTCCGATTGTATTAAGCTTTAGCATCTCTACTAGTCTATAATTTGTTAACTATGATTATTTGCAAGAAACTTCAAAGGGAGGTTTGGTTGTTTCTCGAAAAACGCGCGAAAAACGTATGTATAGATACGCTTTTTTATTGCATGTACACAAAAGTTACATTGTGAACACCGTTATTAACCTTTTAGAAACGGTGTTATATTAGGTTTTACATCTTTTTAAAAATATTATTTCTAGTTTTGACCTTTTTAAAAGTGATTCATAAGTTCTGGTACACAGTGTTTTCCTTATAATTTCAAGAATATTAGTTCGATTTTTCCCAAATTTTGAAATAATACTCCAAACCCATCTTGTTACCTACAGTAATTATTATATTCAATATAATCGCCTTTGGCGTTCACACGGGCTTGAAGCCTACCCCTCCACCTAGTGATCAATTTACGCAGCTTCTCTTGCGGGAAATTGGCCCGGGTACGTGTAAGAGATTTTTTGAGGGAGCCTACACTTTTATGGCATGTAGTATTAATCATGACCTACAATCGTCATCATTCAGTCTGGTCCCAGGTTTTTTGGTTTGGGTATGGGAGGGGTCACTATTGATTACCAGTGACGCTGGGGAATCCCGCCTTTAGCAGCTACATTCCAATTTTAGCTTTTTGAGATGTTGTTGGTCATTTCTAAAACATCCCATGAACGTAACTAAATGTGGGTTGGTTCAGGGGTAGCCTAGAGGATTCAAAAAGGTCGAATGGGTGATTTCTAGAATACATGTTTACCCCTTGGGGGGTAATAACCTGATTTTTTAGCCAATTTCGGGCACCATCAGGAAAACTGCCACAAATAGAAGCAAAAGTTACCCGTATTGAGTTAAGCTTTGTTACACTGTGTAGAGCCTGGGCTAAATGTTAAGCTGCTGTTAAGTATTACGAAAAAATTGTTTGGTTTAAAAAATTTGATCCAAAAAAGCCTGTTCCTTAAATTTTGGTCAACGTAACTGGGTATCGGCCCTTACAATAAATTAAGTCGCATGTTTTTTTGCGGCGTAGTAAGAAAATGAGACTCACATTTTCTGAAAGCCCGTCTTTTATGGTCCCTATTAATAGTTTCCTGTACTGTTTTAGGGACAAGGCCTTCCCCTCATGCAGGCGATTTTACAGAAAGTCGATGGTTTCTCAAATTCTTTCCATTTTAGGTTCAGTGACCTTGTTTGCACGATCTGACACGGGATGACCTGACCTATGACGGTCTTCAACACTAAGTGTTTCCCTATAACTAATAATAACCAAATGCAAAACAAATCTTGCAATCTTTCAGGCAAAAAAAAATTCGGAATATTTGCAGCTGGTCAGGCCAAACCTGTGTCAGCAAAAAAGTACAGACACTTGTTTTAGTTTTGCCTCTATCTCAACAACTACTCCGTCAAAGGTCGCTGCGATTTTATTGGAAACGTATTAAGAGATTAGCCTTATAGTTCTCAAATATTTAAGGAATCAGATGAAAACTGAAAAATCTGTAGGCGTTCTTTTAGTTGTACCAGAACTTATGAATCACCCTGTACATTTCTAGGTATAATTTTTTTAAGTGTTAACTTCTAGTTTGAAAACTTTTTGAAAATGTAAAAAAGTAATTTTTATCTTTTTGATAATATGCATTGGTCCAATTCTAGGGTTGACCTTTTTGAAAGTGTTTGATACTAGTTTTGAATGTTTTTGAAAATGTTAATTTCTAGTTTTGACCATTTCACAAAAGTTTCTTGGTAGAATAAACACTTTTGTAGATCATTCCTTCAATGGTGGTTTCCCAGTTCTGAATGGTTTCAAAGAAGGTGTATTAAATATTTGTTGACACCAAACAACAAATGTGAAAAAATAATTGCCACTTTTAGAGAACATGGTACCACTCGCGCTCACAATATTTTTTATTATATTTTAATAGGCAGCAAAAACATCTATACTTATTTTTTACCTTTGCAACAGATTAGATTCTACAAACAAACATAATGAGCTCCTCACAAGACATCCAAACCACAACGGGTATAGAATCACAGGGAAACGTTGTAATACTACGTGATGCTAATATACATATTACCACGACAACAATTACTACAGCGGCCAAAAAACCAAGACTCTGGATACCGTTCTGTACTGTACAACAAAAAACTCCAAACTTTACGGGACGGGAAAAGCTAATTGACAAAATCCATCGTCAAATCAAACAATGTTCATTAGAAAAGGAATATTTCAAAAAAACAGTCGGTATTCATGGACTCGGAGGAATGGGAAAGAGTAAATTAGTACGCAAATACGTTCAAACGTACCGACGAGATCCTATTATACTCAACGCAGCATGGATTAACTCTGAAAACAGAAACAGTCTAGAAAGTAGCTTTAAGTCTCTGGCTCAGGAACTTAATTTACAAACTAAAGACGCAAAAGTAAAAGATGTAGTTTCCAGCGTATACAAGCACCTATCAGATCACAGCCAACCCAGTCTATTTGTTTTTGACAATGCTGAGCAAATGCGCAGTTAAGATAATGTCTTTGGGATATTTAATTTCCTTCCAACAACTCAACTTGAAACCATTCCACTAATTATTATCACCACTCGTTTTAAAGACTGGGAGATTCCGGAAGAGAACATTTTACAAATCAATGAGCTGAGTGAAGACGCAGGAGTAGAATTCCTTACAACACGTTTCAGATTGTCTTCAAAACAGAAACATAATAAGACGATCATAGATGCGCTTAAGAAACTTGCTCTTAGTTTGCAATATTTTCCCCTTGGTTTAACGCTAGCTGCTTCTAACATCCCAATCTCCAAGTTACGCAAAATTCCCGAAGAAATTGATGAATACATTCAGAAATTAAAAGGCCCCCATGGGGACTGGATTAACGAAGGACACTCGGAAGAGATCCTGGCAAGTGCGACTACTTGATTATGAATAACGTGTGGGCAGCAACTCTAGAGAAAATACAATCGAAAAGCCCAAATGGGGAAGCTGCGATTTCTATTTTGAATGTAATAGCGTACTTTCCACCTGATAAAATTATAGTTAAAAATGTTGTCGAAGTTGCCAAGTTTTTTGGAATCCCAAATAGTACTGCAGGCATTGAAATGTTGGAGTTGTATTCACTAATATCTTTACCATCAAGCACAAACGACAAAAGCGACTTCGAAGACGCGCATTCTTATTATAAAATTTCTGAATTTTGAAGACAGTGACAGTGACGATGACGACTACAGTGGCTTTGAAGACAAGCATTCTGATAGTAAAAGTGCAGCCTCTGAAAACAGTGACAGTGACAATGCAATCGACGGAAATATCCGTATTCATCGGCTTGTACAACGATGCACTCGCGATAAACTTGATCGTGAAAAGAATTACACCTACCTCCTAAAATTATCTATGTTTCTAGCTCACCAAGCAGACGATTATGTTGATAAACAAGCGATTCATGAGCATCTTAAACAACGCATGTGGCCTGAAAACTCCATTCAATTCTCATTTCTATTTGCGTGCGAGAATTACTGGATTGAATCTAAATTCGTAATCATTAAAGACGTCCATAAAGTTTTAATTCACGACGAGAAACCAGTTTACGTACAAAATCTTGCAGAGGACTAAAAAATAATGCATACCTTTAATTTGTTTTGTGTGTCTACGTATGATGATAAGTATGATGATATTCGCTACAAGAAACTATGTGAAGACTTGATATCGAAGGATCCTTCTTACAGCAAGAAGTATATGGAGCAAGTATTTGTGTCGAGCCTACAAAAGTGTGTCAAGGATTTATTTATAAGTACGGTGGACATGAAAGATTTAGTAAAAAGAGCCATTTTTTGCGTGTTAACCGACATCGTTGAATATGAGAGATATCAACTTAAACTATCTGGAGTACGTATATATTATTAATTTATTAATTTATTTATTAAGTCGATTTGGCCATCGGTAGGCAAAATTGATATAGTGTATACACACGACAGTTATTTTTTAATTTAAATTGAAACCTTAGGTTCCATATTATAACATATTATGTACGTTGAGTATTATTGAATTTAGTGGATGCACAAAGCCTTGGTGGATTCGTTAGCCCTCGTTTAACATTATTTCCGTTAGTTTCAGTTTATATTACCCCAGAGTAGCAAAAACGTCAAACGTGTACAGCCTCTTTTCACAAATTACACATCTTTTAATTTCAATGTCATTAATTCCCTTAATTGTGTTAAGTAAGTTCTCGCTCAGTCCGGCTCGAGTATATGACTCTCTGTTTTATAGCTTCTTCTTTGCAAACAAAGCATGGATTCCTTAAAGACAAGAGATACGCACAGCTAAATTGCCAGGCGAAGTGCTGAAAATTAACTTAAGCAATCGCGTAGGTTCGCATATTCGAGGTGCATATTAGTATTTTGAATTCAAACGCCTAATTCTAACTCGATTTTGCCTTTCGAAATTTCAAGAAGAAATCTCTTTGACGCTTGCTGATGCTACTGGCCAATCCTTTGAAGGAAGTGTGGAAACAGTAGGGCAACTATATTGTATATAGTCTTTTATGAGACATATGTTGCTGTTATAAGTTTATTTCTGGTAGTTGGTATGTTGAAACGGTGCTTAAGATTCACGGGAGTGTTTACGCAAGCATCAAAGAAACAGAAGGAAATCGGTTGGACAGCTACTGGGGAGATGATCAGCCTATTCCATACGACGACATTGTGGTAAGAGCATTTAAATGGTTGTATCACGAATCAGCTTCGACATACCATGTATGTACTGTACAGAGAAGCATAAGCGTATTTTAAATGCCCACAATCACCCAAAGATACATACTAAATGTATTTTTGCAGTCGGACACAGATTGTGATTCAAATGCAGAGCGGAATCGATGTAAGCTTCACATCCTTTTTTACAATTTTATATTGGTAATTAATTTAGTAACAGCTTGGGTGCAGCCATTCGATAAATATAATTAAGCGAATTATTATTTACCACGTTGCTGTGTTAAAGACTTTAAGGAATCGTTTTGCACGGAAGCAGGCTTTCAGTTCCTTCTGCAGCACCTTCAGTACCTGGGTGCTCTCCCACAAACTAAGATGGACTTTGTACCATATAGCGCTACACGGGTATTCGGTAAAAATGACATGTACAGCTTTCCATTATATCGTGATGTGTGTGCTTTCACTCTTTAAAATGATAAATAATTAGGATCCTTTCAATGTTCAGATTGCATTGCTTTCCTCGGGTGGAAATGGAATAGCACCAAGGAATTCGTTCAAGCAAATCTATTCATGGACACACTGTACAGCCTTACAAAGAATGTTTTTAAATGGAATGGAATGTATTTTCAAGTAGACCAAGTGCGTACATATTCATTAGTGGAAATGTTTGAAACTAATGGGGTATTTGCTTTGATAATAAATGCAAACGTACATAATTGGAACTTCGCTAGTGCACATGAAGATGAAAACAAATTTGCTGAACTATTATTTTTAGTTTTGTTGTTTGATGGCATGGTTTGGGATATTTGGAACGAACACTTGTGCAGACCGCAACGGCGTTAGTTGGTCCATTCAATCTGTGGAACAGGAAATGATTCTGTTCCTGGACAGTGCAGATAGGTCAGTAAAGCTAATTAAGTGCAAATATTTGAACGTGCTATCTTTAAACTAATGAGTTTCCATTAACATTTTTTCTAAACAGCGATGGTATGAGACTGCCAGCTTATTTTACTTGGAACGGGAACGCAAAAGCTGTAGTGAATAAATTCATTGAATCTTCAGGGAGTGACCAAGAGAGCATCGCAGTTAAGACCGCTCTACGGATGCAACACTGGTTGGACTAAACCATCTCCCATTCAATTTTTGGTCTTTAAGGAAGCCTTACTTCATTCTTACACACACAGAAATCATATACAAACATCATCAAACAGCACCGTCCCTTGTGGACCCATATCTTATTGGATGGTGCGGAAGACAGACTCGTGTCGGTTCTCTGTGCACTAGGAAACTCTGCTGTACAACCAGCTTCTATACAATAGCAGTTAATGATTACTTCCTGCATTGCTGAGTGTCACATTGTTGAATTTATTTATTTAATTGTATATTTGTCTGTCTAGCCAAATAAATCATTTGAATTCTGTTTTCTGTGCTCATAACTGTAGGCTGCTGTTTTTTTATTTGCCCATTTTAAAAATAAACAAGTTCTACAAACTTGTTTTTTTAAATTGCTGAATGACCTCACGCACTGGACACGCTTTCAACAAAACGAGACATTTCTTGTTTCTCGATTTAAAAAGTGCCGTTGTTTGCTGAACAGTTTCCTGTTTTGCAAAATATTTCCTGTTTGTTGCTCAAAATAATTTGTTATTTGCTAGTTGTTTGAAGGTCTGAACTCGAATTAAATCAAGCTAGTAAAATTATTTGTATTGTTCGCAACAAAGTATCGAACTCTTTTATAAGTAGATATAAGCGAATACCGAAAATGCAAATAAAGCACAGATTGCATACAGTCAGTTGTCTATGTTTTTTCGTTTTTTTTAAACGAAAAAACGTTCAATTAAGGAGGGCTTTTGTTTATATTTATTGTCACATTAACTTTGTACCTGTTCAAAACTAGTAAACGTGATATTTACCCTTTTTTAAAAGTAAAACGCTCACCGCAGTTAAAAAAATAATAAACGATAGTAAAAGCTATATTTCCACTTTTTAAAAGCACTAATTGTTACACTGTTCAAAAACAGTAATAGTGCAATTTACGTTTTTTCAGAAATAGTAAACGTTGCATTAAAAATAGTTTTCAGAAGTGGAAATTATTTTTTGTTTTAAATAAAAAGAAGTTAACGCATTTGAAAGTGTTAATACAAATATAATCTTATTTTATAGTTATTGAAAAATGAAAGGAGCAGGTTCTCTATTCTTAAGAGCGTGTGAATGTCAGTTTTACTATATTTGAAAAAGCTAAAAACTGTCAATGCCACCTGGTCTTCTTATTTTAATTTTAAATTGGACTAATATTAATATTAAATACCTATAAATGCCAGTTTTTAATTTAAAAAAATAAAAATTCCTTTACCTCAAATACCTCTTACAATCTTTTTTTAATGTCACCTTTACTGGGTCTTACCCCAGTTCCCCTTGTCTCATTTCCCTTTCCCTGTTCCCCTTGGCCAGTTGCCCTTGTGCCTCATTCCCCTTATTGCTATTGCCTTTATGCCACATTTCCCTTATGCACTATTGTCCTTGTGCCACATTCCCATTATGCTCTTTTCCCCTCGGCGTAATTCCCCTTTTAACACTATTGCCCTTTGAACTATTCCCCTTACGAGTATTCCCCTTACAGAATATTCGAGGAATTTCTTTAACCGTGTAAACAACACCTCTTATAAAATCGCTGTAATTATTTATTACATAAAACAGCAAAGCCAAAAACGAAATTAATTTAACGATAAAAATAAACGTGTTAAAATTATTCGCCATGAAAAGATTACACACATTTCTTAACTGATCGCGACAAAGGTCTCATTTGAAGCGCAATGCAACAAGGAGAACAACATTGAAGCCAATGTTTTTTAAAAAGAATGTCATTGTTCTGAAATAGCTACAAAAAAGCCCGTTAGACCTTGATTTCACTTGTAGGTTTGTCCATGGTTAACTTTAACTGTAGTTAGGTTATCCATGATTAGCGCGTGAAATCCGCACTAACCATCGTTTTTACCCATGGTTAGTGCGGATTTCACCCGCTAATCATGGATAAACTAACTATAAACCTGCAAGTGAAATCAAGGTCTTAGTGCGCATTTAACTATAGTTAAGTCAAAAGTTTGGTGCTATGCAACCAATGTTGGCGATTGTAGTGTCATTCGAATCGCTATGGAAACAAGAGGGGCCAACTGAAGTCAAGTTTTGAAAAAAGTCGATTGCATAGAGGAGGGGCCTAACAGAGCCGGTTTTTGGAAACAATCAATTATATTTACTCTAATTCCAAAAAAACAATAGTTTGGGTTTCATTTTGCATTCCGAAGAAAACTGTGATAGGGAATTAGGGAACTCAAACAGTTTTTAACCGAAATGGACACCCTAAGTCTCATTCCAAGCGCAATTTCAAAACAAATAGGAGCAAAAGGAAGCGTTTTTTCATAAAAATGTTGATTGCTTCGCAATTCGTAGAGAACCTTAAAATGTATGTTGATAACAATTGTTAAGTATAGCAGTACGGTAATCTTTTCCGCCATTTTTAACCCGATTGCATCGATCATAGCGTGATTGAAAGAACGATCAAAAGAGAAGGTGCCTAACAGAGCTAGGTTTTGGAAAACCCCCTTACCCAAACTCACACTGCCAGTAGTATACTGAATACAACAACCTACACAAAGTGCGAGAACAAGGAATAGTGCACTCTAGAAGGAGCACGACAAAACAAGCACACCAAATGTATCCCGCCAAAAGGCTTCGACTAAAAATATCGCGTCACCGAGATCACGCTAGAAGAAAAATACAGAAGGTCGGAATGATCAAGCCAGTTAGACCGGACCACAATAAACAAAGTACACGTTTTAGGCTGAAAGGCACACTATAAAACAATCACTCTAGTTATCAAGCACAAGGGCGCGTGCAGGAAGGCTCAGACCAGAAGGTAGAGTCAACCAGGCTCAGGCCCTTAGGCACAAGCGAGATGGCAAGAGCGTGAAAGGCTCAGGCCAGAAAGCGTGAAGAAGAAGGCTTAGTCGCGATGACACAGACTAGAAGTAGGGAAAAAGGAGGCGAGCATACGAAAGCTTTGTGCACAAAAGCGCGGGCGTGGAAGCCCAGGAAAAACGCAATGGGCGCATAGGCTCCAGATCGATGGCTCGGGCAAGAAAACTCATGCCAACAGGCTAGGGAAAAAGACACAAGCCGGAAGGCAAAATTTTCATTCCAGACAGATCACGTAATTAATTTTATACGAGGTGGATCAAGACTTAAGGAGCAGGCCAGAAGGATCACACTGGAGGTGTCATCTCCCGGACGCAAGGCAAACGACGTATATATCGACGCCCGACGATCGAAGACCGAAGATAATCTCGTAGTTTAAGTGGCTTTTGTGAATTTCAAAGGTCGCCCTCGTATGTTTAATTTCCTGAAGTCCACGTCCCCCCAAGCTGACTCCTGCTTGACCATCGCTCCTCCCGACACCCGCTTCCTTCAGTTTACATCGGTGCGGCACCCAGACTACGCAAACGTCCAGTTTTTGACTGCTGACTCCGTATTTTTAGAGAAAGAAACCGTCCCCTGGGACGAAGCTACCGCCAAATTCAACCTCGCTCTTGCGTTTCCCTCATCCGCCTTCAGCTTCCACATCCCGTTTATCGCTCCTAAGAGCCCCGTGCCCCCGCAACCGGTTTCTAGTCGCCTTCCTTCCGCGGCGGTCCACCGGTGCCGATTCGACTACTCCAGTTCAGGAAACTACGTCTTACAGCACGCCACCTACGGTTAGGGTTTTGGCACATCCTACATCACACACGAAAAATTTTATATTCGGGCCCCCGCATCTCCGGTGCCCCCCGGCGCCCCTTTCACGGTTTACACTCGGAGTCAAAGCACACAAACGGACTCCCTTGCCCTTAGTGGTCCTTCTTCCACCCCCGAACACCCCCGCCGCCCCTTCCCTCCGTCAACCCTCCAGTCTACCCCCCAGCCGGCTGTAGCCGCACGGCTCGCCCTGCAGCCATCCTTCGCTACACCTACCGGGATTTCGAAGCCAGCCCCCCGTCGCCGCCTTAGTCACCTGGATATTTGGACCACGTCAACTACCGAACTCGACCCTTCCCGCAACGAATCTTCTTGGGAACAATCCACGTGGGACGATTCTACCAATTGGGGCCAGACCCCGAACGAATCCCACAACTACGCCCTTGAAGTCCTCTCTCTCGCGGTCCCCCCACCAAGCGCTCCGATCATCGTCTTCCTCCTCCTCTTCCACTGTCTCCGACAAGGACTTTCAGCCCACCCACTACGACGACGGCGCTCCAAACATCCACGACTCTCTCAAAGAGGAGCTCATTGCCGCCTTGGCCCTCACTGCGATTCAAGATCTAAGTCCTCATTGCAGCTCGTCCCTTTCTACACCTGCCCAATTAGAGGGCCTGAACTTCATTTTTACCGAGGGTTATCTGGACGCTGACCTGCCCCCGCTCCCCTACACTTTGGTGAGCTCGCTCTATTCTTATGATCTGAGTGTTCCTTTCACTTTAAGTTTTTTTGACGCCGTTTTCAGTAATAGTACACACTTCAACGTGCATAGTCATAGTTCTAGTTTTACGGACCCGCCTTCTGCGGGCTTTTTTCTCGCGGTCGCTCCCCACCCCGTGCTTCACCGCGCGCCCTTGGGTATCATTCGCGGGGGGGGCACACCGGCCGCGCCCTACCGGGCTGCACGCGCGCGCGCTTCATCAGTTCCGGCCAGCGCACGCTACACTAGCACCATGGCGACCAACGCTGCTCCCCTTCTCTCTCTCAAATGGGCTCAGCCCCTGACACCTATCCCCTTTAAAGCATACTTATCGCGTTTTCAGGATTAGGCTGCGACCAATTCTTTAAGTGAGCGCTCCAAAAAGACTCATTTGCGCGAGGCGGTCTCTTCGGCCGCCGCCCAGGAGTACTTCATTTTACACCCTGGCGCTTTTGCTACCAACGACCCCACCCTTGCGGACTACATTGTGACCCTTCTCAAGGAGGTTGCATACGACGCGCTTGAACCTCAGGTCAACCCCTACACTATTCTGGGGCAATGCCAGTCGGCTACCGAGTCCCCGGACCGGTATGCCCAACGCATTTTGTTTCAATTAGACCCATACCGGACCCAAGTGTCCGACGCGCAGGTGCTCCTTGCACTTCAAACCAATTGCTCCCCCTCGGTGCCCAGTTTTTTGCTACGCCAGAAACCCGCCACTGACCTTGATGGTCTCCTTGCGCTGTTTCTGCAGTACACCCACGATGGTCAGTTTGAGTTGGACTCGCAGACCGCTGACAACGCAGGCATCCGCAATGCAATCGCGGAAATAAAGGCTTTACTAGCCCAGTCCGCCGGCCGGGCTGCCCCGCCCGCGCCCCGACCCTCTCCGGCACCGGCTCATCCTTCAGAGGCCATGCCTGCGTGGGCCCAGGATTTAGTAAAAAAGGTCAACAGCCTTACGCAGGCCTCACGCGGGAAGGATACCCCGCGCGGTAAGAAGCCGCCTCCGGCTCCCTGCCGGGACCCTTCCCCGCCGTCTTCTCCTGCCCCTCGAGTTATCTGCAATTTTTGCGATAAACCGGGTCACCGGGACTCCGTTTGCTATACCAAGCACGGTTTCCCTCGTGACCACCTTTGAGGGCGAGATCGGCCCTGGCATTCCGGGTCCGGTCGACCCCGCCCCCTCATGGATTGCGTTCCGGAAAACCTCGACTGAGAGTGCCGGGACAGGCCCCCGCCACTCTCCTCCCTTCCCGCCCCCCTGAACCGGCTGGTGCTCGGCGCACCTATCCCATTCCAGCCGGTTACGAATCCTTGATTCTTTTGAACACCCACATAGGGACACGACCGTTTACCGTAATGGTGGATTCCGGATCCTCCGTGTCCGCGATTCGAGCGAATTTAGTCCAAGAGCTAAAATTGCCTATGCGCCTCTACACTGATGCCCCCTTACCGCCTTCAATGGTGGGCCTGTTCCCGTCCTGGGACAGGTCACTGCCCCCTTCCGTTTCAACAAAACGGACTTGTCCCATACTTTTGTGGTGGTTCAACAGCAGCCGTCCAAGCCCTTATTGGCGGCGACTTTTTTAAACAACACGGCATTGACATCTACTATTCAGCGGCCACTCTCCATTCCTCCTGGTTTGGAGAGGTAGCTTAGGCAACCAGTATGGTAGCACCTTTAGACGAGGAACGCCTCATCTCTGGTGTTAACGTAGCTGCTGCTTCAACGCATCGGCCTTCACGATCGTATGCTGCTGTTATCGGTTCCCCGGCCGTTAAATCTGTCGGATTTAACGAATCCCTCAATAAAATCTGGCCGATTGAACCACGTCCCCCTGGGTCGCGTTCCGCCTCGGGTGCCCCCATGCAGGAATACTTTGTTCCTTCGCGGGCCGGCGCCTTTGCGGCGCGCTATACCCCCGGCCATCCACCTGGTCCTCCGGTTCCCAGTAATGAACCACGAGCACGAGTTCCTCTAAACCCGTCCCCTCCTGTTATCGAGAGTGCCCGCTCAATGCAGACCGCGGACACCGCGTTCAATCCAAACTCGCCACCCCGTCGACCGCCCCTTTGGCAACGGAGGATGCATACTCCGCCACGGGCCCCCATTCCGCGAGAATTCGGGACCGTGACCCCTGGTCGCCCGTCCCACCTGCAGCGGAGGTCGCTCCCTCTGCAGAGAGTGCTCCTATTGAGCACCCACGGTTTCCCCCACGGGAAACCGTACTCGCCACAATCTCCCCCGAGACTCCACGGTCTATGGTTGTCCGACTCTTTGTCGACGGCGATTTAACCATTGCCCCCTTTGAAACTGCCCTTGTCCCCATTTTCGCCCATTTCCCCACTCCGCAGCCACCTGCGAGATTTCTAGCAGTCCGAATGGAGCAACGCAAAGTCCACGGATTGATCATCCCCGACCTTTCTTATGTCTCACAATACCACCGCCCTCTCCGTGAACAATCTTTACCACAAGGGCGTCACGTTACAACATTCCCAACTCCTCTCCGTTGCCCCTATTTGCACAGCCGATGAGGAAACTTTCCTCCAGGAAAGGATTCGTCTCGGCTCCACTGCTATCCCCTGTCCCTTAACCCGACCCGACTATGCTTTGGTCCCCGCCTCCGTGGCGGAGACCCCCACTCCCCAGTCTGTCCCGCCTCCTAATCTCGCCCAGCTTACTGA
>JAQFZC010003817.1:0-17674 GCA_034695205.1 Dicyrtoma fusca | reverse complement strand
TCCAATATAAAAAGTATACGCTGCTCTTCTTGTTGTAGGTTCATATTTTTACTTGAGCCGAAGCAGTCTAATTTTTTATCATATAAATCAAAACTTTTATTCAGCATTTTGAATAGTTGATATTTGTTTTTATCGCATTCTTTTAATACTTACTTACCTAATTCATTGTACGATAGTACTTACTACTTTGTAAGTTATGTAACTGCGATCTTTTAAGTGCTGATTTTAATCCATTTCATTGCTTACCTACATAATGTAGTAATTTTGTAGTAATACGTTTTCATTCTCCGAATTAATTAATACTTCCCCGTTATTTATCTACTTTATTGAATTTTTTGTCCAACATTTTGATTTTGGTTGAGTGTTACCTCCTACCTATGAATGTATACCTAAGTACCTACCTATACATATTTTGAATTTTTTAAACACCACTCTTAATAGTGCAGATGCAGATATATGATGATATATTGCTTTTCTTACAGAATGATTAATAAGACAGTAACTTTTATACCAAGGAAATTAAAATGAAATCAGTGAACTCATTTCAGTTATTTTCAATTCTCACAGAATAAACCGGTAGTCGTCTTATCATAATCATAATGTACCAATCATTACTAAAGCGTAAAGACCTACATACTTACCTACCTATATGTTTTTCTATAATAATAATAACCTATCTGTTTAACCTCTCGTGTGTTCAAACCAGTTTTGAATCACAACACAATTTTCAATTCAGATCGATTTAGCATACTTTTAAGCGTATAACAGTACTTTGAGATATAGTTGATAGTGTAGAGTATAATATAATGCAGAAATGTAGAATTAAGTGTCTCTTCTTTGTGCCTTCCTGTCTGATTTGTATGACTTACGTTGACCCCGTATTTTGATTTTATTTACAATTTGCTGAAATGAATTCGACCATCATCGGAAGGACTGTTTCTGGTATAGAGAGAGAGAGACGTGCTAGTATTTTTTGTGAGCATTCACATATTGATTTGTTTTCGCATCGTAATTTTGAAATAAGTTACCCTACCCAAATATTTAAATAACTTATGATTACAAATGTTATAATATAAGAAAACAGATTACAAAACCATAAAGTACAAGAATAGTCTACATTATAATAATTAGATTATATAGAAGCACAAAAAAGCAAGAAAATTTAGACTTCCTTAAACGATCCAGAACCACCAATGGAAAAGGAAACCCGCAAACAGAAAAGAAAACTAAAAGTGTGATGTTGATAACTTAAAGTTTAATGTGAAATACTGATGTGTCGTATTATGTGGATTGGGGCTTTTGGCGAAAAAGTTTTGAAGATTTTCATATAATTACATAATATAACCAGGTATGAGTGAGAAGTGTGTGAGCTGACGTTAGTACCTACTTTTTTTAATTTGAAGACTAGTAGGTACGGCAATCTTTCGTGTGTGTTCTTCTGAATTTTATTTAAGCGTTTAATGTTTTTAAATTTTTTCAAATTGTCTAACATAAGCGCGCAGAAGAGATGTATAATGACATAATTTTAATAATTTATTTATTAATAACTGCTCTGATCATATTTATCTTGTACCGTGTGTGTACCGTTGACCCTAAGTATTACTAAACTATTAAAAATAGTTTTTTTGTATGATATAATTGTGTCGATACTAATCACAATTTAGTAAGCATATGCTTAGTAAAGAAATGTATTAATTTATTATACGTATTCGTTATTCATTCTGTAATTGCTGTTACTTTGTACTGAATTAACTGAATACACCGTAGATGCACTATCGTAATTTTAATTTTAATAATCGCACTATTGTGCTTTGGTTGTTATTTTACTAGTGCGATAGTAGAATAACAGATGACATTTTTGATAAATGAATTCTTAATTCTCGGAATGATTTTAAAAAGAAACGAATAGGTTAGTTATTGAAAAACCTTGAATTATAAATTACTTTAATTAAGTACATGATATTAGAGTTAATTAATATTTGTACTAAGTAATTACCTTTTTATGTTTTTTTATGATTTATGATTTACAAGTACGTAATATTGAATATTGCTTAGTTTTAACGTGCACAATACTTTACTAACGAAGCAATAATAATCCAATGTCTTATGTTCAGGTCATGTTTAGCTCGTATTTCAAAATAAAGAAAAACCTCGAAGCTCATGTCAGGTGTCAGGTAGGCAATTTAATTACGTGGTAATTAAACTCAAGAACTTTAACTCAAGATTATTTGTATAGAGAGTAGGTTTCCTTTAGAAATTCAAATTAAATTGTATCTGAATGTTTGTTACAACAACAAAATAAATGTTGCTAAATTACATATTTACAGCTGAAGCTGATACATTTTGTACTGAGATTTTCAAAATTTGAATGCGAAGTAATAGAATACGTATGATTGGGAGTCAAGAATATTTTATTTTAGTTTTTATATATAGTATTCCAGAATATATGTGCTGTTTCACCTTTCATTGTAGAAAATATATTTATTGCTTCGCCAGACTGAAATTATGGCATGGAATAGAAGTAAAATTTATAGTGAGTTAATAATGTTTTACATTTTAACTGTCATTATATTAATTTTACGTATAAGCGTGTAAATTGTTTGGTTGATTTTGGATTCAGAAGTCGAGAAATGTGTGGAAGGAAGATAAAATGAAGTGGTAGTAGTGTGTCGTATAACGACTTCTTAAATAATGTGCAATAAAAAAGCATGGTTAACTGCTGCATTTTGAAATTTTTAAACACTTGAATAAGAAAATTGATTAAAACGGTTTTATTTTCTACGTCAGTATTTAAAATTGATTTTTTAAGCGATGTTATCATATATATTGACTACTAGGTCAGACTCCATAAGCTTATTAATGAGAGTCTGTGTTGCTGCCATGTCCGTCTCATTCAGTTCAACTCGAGCCTGCGGGGTGTAAATGATGTCAGTGTGAACTATCGTGTAGCCTCGGGAAGTTAAAAATGATTTTACTTTATAAAAATTTGAGGTGCCGGTTGTAAATTCAAAAACGTTTCCATATTCGACATTGTCTTCGAAGGTCACATCATCGGCTCCCGCATCAATAGCATGAGCAATTGAGTCCTCGAGGAGTTCTTCTTGAACTGGCTTTGCACTGTAATGCGAACAGAGAATGATTCCCGTGCACGTAAACATATTGGATATGTCTGTTTCTATCCACTGTGAGCTATGCCCACTAAAAATAAAAAATAAAATAAAATATTACAACATATTACAAGTACCTACAACCATTGTGTGAATTTATTTTGCATTTTAATTTAATGAAGAAAATTAATACTTACCCTCCCTTCTTCAGATACCAGTTCAGGTCCTGCCTTCCCTTCTGATGATTATCCGTAAAAACTTCTACTAAAAGGAGACATCGTCCAGGTCCTTTTAAACCCCAAATTTCTTTTCTGGATTCCTTTTTCGCTTTCTAAACCAAAAACCCAAAAATGGCTAAAATGATTAAAAGACATTAAAATAGCATAATAATGATTCCTTGGTTGTAATGTAGTGTCATTTTTAAATGAAAGTGAAACAAAGCAAATAAAACGATTATTTTTCAAGATAAACATGCTCCAAACTTACAGCTATGGTATCTAAAATTTTCGAAATGGATGCCATCGGCATTTTGGCATCTTTTGCATCTTCTATCACACTTGCTAGCCGGATATTTTTCTTCGGGTCTGGACTTCCAAATTCTGATAAAAAAAATCAAATACACAAATTGTTGTGCGTATATGTACAACAAATTGTTACTGTAAACTACACTATCGAATATGTAATAAAAATAAAAGAACCAAAAAAGTGTATCGTATCTTATAATAGAATCGAGAAATACGAACCTTTTATTGCAACTTGCATTCTTTGATGGAACTTAATAATGTGCTTTGACCTTTCTAAATCCTTGATTGCTTTAATATGACGAATGTTTGCCCATTTGCTGTGTCCCGCATTGCGCAACAGCACCTCTAAAATTATCAAAAATATAATATTTAGTACGCTAACCTATATGACCCAACCTCACCTACTATCCACCTTAATACATACTTAAGCACCTCCCAATTTATGTTATGATTTAATTAACAATAATATTATTGTTAATTAAATCATGGGGCACGCCCCATTTATTAAAATCAGAAAATTTAATACTAGTGCAAGACACCATTATTTTACTCAGCGAGTGCCGACTGAGTGGAATAATCTCCCAAGTGAAGTGAAAAACAGTAGAAGCAAAAGTGGATTCCCAAGTGTTGAAATCTTTAAAACCAGACTGGACAAACTTAAAGGCTGGAGCTTTAGACATGATAACACGGAAGACAGCCTCACGGAGTAGCTTAAAGAGATCCCGAGTTCCCTCAGGAGATAAAATCTCAAATCTAACGATTCCCCGGAGAACACATTATTATTATTATTATTATTATTTGGACGATTGTCTGAAATTATAAAATAATTTAATTTGTAAATCTACAGCAGGATACTCACCAACCACTAACAACTAATAACAAATTACAATAATTAGGTTTAGGTACAAACCCGACAATCAAACCAAAACCAAAACCAAATCAAGACTTACTATTATAAACAGTAGAATTTAGAAATCCAGGTGTTTCTCGAAATCTTATTACCGGAGACCGGGATGTGAAGCACTTTAAATTCTGCATTTCTGAGGAGCAGTCGGGGGGTGTTTGAAATCAGATTATGGAAACGGAAGACTAGTATATTAAATGTGATGGTAGTTACATACAGACTGAAAAGGCATTTAATTCATTACTTAAATGGAGTATTAAAAACATTAATTAAAAATTAGATGAAAGACGAATAGTTGAACTGCACTGCAATGCAATATGCAACTCCTCGGTCCTCGAGTGGAGTGAAGAACAGACATTCAAAAACTAGAACTTACCTCGCATACAAAATTCTTCTTGAACACTGCGTTTCGTGGTAAGTTTAAAATCTCTTGGAATTCCTTAAACACGTATTTTTGCATCGTCCATCACAGCAATTCAGCAATCAACCGAAAGTTTTCGAAAAAAATTAACGGAAGTCAACTAGTATCAAATTGTTCATTTATTGTAAGTTTTAATTATCTTTGATAGTTTCCTTTGGTACAATTTAGTTAGTAATTGGTCTTGTAGTGGAACCTGTCACGACCAGGAATTAAACTCAACTATTCCATTGTTTCATTTCTAAAATGCATTTTGTTTGGTTTAAAAGTTTAGACTCTCTTCACTCTCTTGTCATTCATCAGTTATCAGGTCATTCGTCCTTTCATGGTTGATGGTGGTCTGATTTATCTTAATTATTTTCAAACGATTTAGAATTCAGTAGTTTCATAATCTATCAAATCATGTACAGTAATGTCATTGTCATCGACAGCAAGTGTATACCTGCTTCTCAATTCACAATTTGTCGTTCATCTTTTGACAGAAAGTGAACAGATTTGTTTAGTTGAAACCATTTAGAATTGACTGCATTTTTATTCCTGTCAACTGTTGTTGCACATAATTGTAATTTTCAATGTGTGTGTTATCGTTCCATAGTTTGCTTTAGAATGACTGACAATAGTTAGGTACTAAAATTTTTTGTTGATCGAAGATCAAAGGTAGTATTTTATTGTTAATAGTTGTTAGTGTCGTTTAATGACTACTAACTAAGGTAGTTAAAGTTTCATATGAATTATTTCTATTTGGGGTTGTGTTGCATTGTAGGTATACGCTTTTGTAGCAGCTATCCCAGAAGTTCTGGATAATTCGAGGAAAGAAACGAAGACAATTAACGTCAGCTATCATCAGTTAAATTAAGGAGAAACCGTAGTATTGAAACAAAGAAGCTAAGTATTTGTACTGTCAGCTGCTGGCCTACCACTTACTTTAGGAATTTTGACTTCTACTATCGGACTTCAGGAATAATAAATCGGTCGAAAATTGAGAACAACCTATACATCTCTTTTCAAAAGTTTTACACTACAGGTAAAATTAGCTATACACGTTTAATTTAATGAGATTTTGTTTTACTTTTTAATGATTTGTTATTATTTGTGAGCATTTCTTTTCGGATGTTTGTCTTATATAACATTTCGTCGGGACACATCTTTAAACCACACGTGCATTTAATTTTCTTGTTTCATCGTTTCAGTTTGCTTAAGCTTTTTTAGAAACTTTTTTTTAATATAAGCAGATCTCACAGTTTTACATTGAAAAATATTGAATCTTAAAGTCTCCTAATTAGATACAATTACACACCTTAAGTTGTTGTTTCTGTTTTGTATAACAGTTTTTGTGGACTGATTTAACAATGGCATTTAAAACTTCATCGTCCCGTTTCGCCTTCTTGTCCGATGATGCACCGGATCCTTTCGTCACAGTGAAGAAACCGAAAGCTAAAAGTTCTTCGGAGGGAGGGAATAAGACTGGCCAGAATAAGCAAAATAACAAAACCAAAACCAAGCCTGCTTCTTCTAATAACGGGAGTAATAATAAAAGCAATGCAAGTAATGCGAAAGAGGTAAAAATAAATTCAGTATCCAGGATGTAATTAGGATGCGTAATATACGAAAAGCAAAAACTTACCTATACATATTTTTTAAGTGACATTCAGCTTTTACTTAAAAATTGTGATTAGTCATCATTATTACTACAGCAATGTATTGTTAAACGTGTAATTAGTAATTTAGCTGTAAGATTAAATTGTTTAATTAACTGATGACTTGGCTTTGTAGGGAAGCAAGAAAAAGAAAAGTGCAACATCAGCTTCAAGCCCAGCCCCTTCTGATCCAATTTCAAATCCCTCCAGAACGAAAGAATATGGTCAAGGCGACCATGCCCACCGGGAAAATGTCCGTCAGCCGGGTATGAGCGATGCTCAATGGGAAGAGTGGCGGCAGAGAGATTTAGACGTTCGTCAAGTTTTTATATAAATTTTGCTGTAGTTTTGTTTACAAAATTAGGTAGCCTACTTGTTTTACAATATAGCGAATGTACCTATATGATATTCTTCCTGGCCATAATATTATTGTTTTTCACATCTTTTAATAGTATGTGAGTGGAACTTTTGAGCAAGACATGGAAGCAGCTCTCGTCCAGTCCAAGCTAGATTACCAGCAAGAAAAAAACCGGCAAGAATCCCTTAGTAAAGCAAAGGCCAAGAAAAAACCAGTGAGTGTTCCACTCAAGGATTTCAATGCAATGCTGAGTAATGTGAGTCTCAAATAAGAATTATCTTACTGTTTTTGTTCAGATTAGAGGATTCAGTTCGCTACAATAGTAGTCGCATTTATTTGTGGTAATATCAGCTTGTCAGATATTATGATTACGAAACCACCCTGCACGTCTGGACTTGAGCAGTATGTTTATCGCACGCATTTTTCTCTCTAAAAATGCACGGCAAGCAAAAACAGTCAAAAAAAAGATACGCTGGCCGTAAACAATGCAGCAATAAGCCAAGGTGCCTATGCGGATGGGAAGACTAGGCCCATTTTGATTAACATCTGAGACAATCAAAAAAATGAAAGTCCATAAACAATGAGATTTCAACTTCCACGGAGCCCTTTTTTTATTTGACTGTATCCATTTCGGTTGGTTATGTGCAGTCCGTGTAGATTTGGATGGAAAACTTCTTATTCAGAGTTAACATAAAGTTAACACACTTGAAAGAATAAATTTAATGGATTTCTACAAAAAATCGAGTTTGTACAAACCTGCATAATAGACAGATAGTTTGCGTATTTCTATAGATAGGCCAGGCCACTGGATTGAATTGAATTCACAATTGAGTAAGGATCACGTAGGCTTTAGACTTTACAAACTTTAAACTTGACGTAGGAAATACAAAATTGTATATTGATACTAGTTTTAGCTTTAAGTATGTATGGTATCTATTGAAGGTCGGGTCCCAGGTACTTTATCCCAATTAACATATGTACTTGAAATCCACGTGCAAGCCATTGCCTCTATGGCCCGTTGCCTTGGTACGGCGCTTCCTTGCATTGGAAGAGGATAGTTGGCAAGGTACACTGCGTAATTGGATGTTACTTACATAATATAATATGGGAATGTTATTCCATGTTGATATTTAGGGAAGCGGCTCTTTGCTCACAGCGGATCCGCACCGAAGATCTTCAGCAGATGACGATGGCTCGGGAACAAACGGATACATGTCTTCATTTCCGGCAAAGGAAATGGAAAGAATTCGTGTGGAAGCTCAAATGGAAGTGAAGCGAGAGAAGCAGCTTGAATTGGACCGGCAGTTGCTTCAATCTCGTAATCATGTACGTTCTCACTTTCCCTCTCTTGTCACTACTTCTCCCACTCAAAGAAACAGAAACGGAGTTTCGGCTCGCTACATTAACTGTGTCGATACATAGAATAACCCAGCTGAGTAGTCCAGCTAGAGCCACAATCCAATGTGTTTTTTCTTTACCTTCGCAAGACTTTCCTTCTTCCCCATGGATTAAGAAGCAAAATGATGTATATTGAATAATATTTAAAAGCAACCCGACCCTTATAAATCCGATTGTTTTTTTAGAGTTGCAAAATAGTCAAATTTCACCTTTTCACTTTCTGAGGTATTATTATTATTATTATTGTTAAAGGGCTCCGGGATATCAAGAGTGATACCCGAATACCGCCAAGGCCGTGAGGCCTATTGCGGACTTCCCAACTCCAATATTTAAAAATTCTGAGGTATAAAATATCTTATCTTTGTGTTGTAAAAACAGTGGAATGTTTCTATTTACATGTTTCAAAACATTGCCTATGGGCCTGCAACATACTACCTGGTAGTGGTAATGCCAAGATATGTACAAGATTTTTACAGTCCTTACAGTTTATTTTGCTTCTTAAGGGGTGAGATGATTCCTTTCTCCGTTCCTCGTTTTTTTCCACATTTTGTCGGATGTCTGCACATGGCATGGCGTGACGTGCCTTGACTCTTGTTGTTCTTGTGTTTCTTGGGGTGTTCTGCTGGAACACGCTAGAACTGGAACTCTGGATTCGTACATTATGATGATTCGCATTATTTTCTACACCATTTCCTGCCTAGAACTTTCCCTTTTCTCTATGTAATGCCTTCTTGTTGGTTCTATTAATAGTGGACATGTTTAAGTTGTAAACGTGTACACTTGTATTAGGAAGGTGCATTCTCAGACAATAATTATTATTTTTGTATTATTGTTTTTATTTCTTTGAGTTGTGTGTCGCCCGAAATCGATTTATTATCAGATTTCGGGCACTTCACTGTTACATGTTGGTACGAATAATTTTAAGGCAAGTACCTAAACATTTTATGTTTTGAAGTCTTGTTTTTCAAAATACTTACTAATTTTTTAAAACCCGTCTTTAATTAAAAATTCATAATTTGTGAACATTTACGATAAACGTTTGATTGTTTGTGTTCGAAAAAATCATGTTTTAAAAGTGTTCATATGGGAAGGTATGATCTTTTGAAGTAGCCCGTTTAAATTTTTGTACCAATTCTCCCGGCTTCTTTCGTTCAACGTCAAAATTATTTTAATGCAAAAGCTTGTAACTGTGTTTTAATTAAATACCTTGGTATAAGGTAGTTCAGCCTACTTACCTTACCTGTAATTATAGATACCTACTTCTTGTTCCTAGTAATGCGAAGCCATCACAACATCGAAGAAGGATGCTTAGTTTGCTTTCACTTTTGCATTTGAATTTTGTATGCTTATCTCTAAACTTCTAACCTAAATGATGCAATGAATGTGTAGATCTCAAATGAAAAAAACCGAGGACATTAAACATAAAAGGATTGTGTAAAATGCGATTATTTTTTCGTCGTTTTTTGATCTTTTGATTTTTTTTTCCATTCTTTTTCCAGCAAGTGCCTGTAGCTCCCCCGACTACGACGTCGACTGCCGACAATTTGGACACTCGCCACATTCTAGAGGAGAAAGATGCCATTATCGCTAAGCTTACGGAGGAGAAAATGGAACTTGAGAAGGAGTTGGAAATCAGTAAAGCTCGCTTCAAGAAACTTTGGTCGATTGTTGGCGAAGCGAATAGTAAGAGATGCGAATATATACTCGTCTTTTTTTAAGAGAATTTTTTACAATTTTTTTTTTATATATCTTGATTGTCTTTTTCTTCATCTTCTTCGTCTTCTGTATTATTACCAAACCATTGCCGCGTTGTCGAGAACCCAAGCCAAGCCATACAGATATAGACCATCACCACATTAACCATTATGATAATTTATAATGTTTCATATGTCACTTCTGCTGCTGTCTTTTGTCTAAATTGGCTTAAATTAAATGTTTTTTCCCCTCCTGTAATAACAGTTTAAGTTTCACAACTGCTTTTTAAAAGCGTGTATTTACCACCTAAGTGTCTGTCTCGAGGATAATGTGTGTGAGAGAGAAAGTCATTTCGTCTGTAGTTGCTAGTTTTTTTATTTCCTAGTTATTCAGTGATAGAGATGTAGGTAAGGGATTGTCCATTTATTACGTGCGCAGTCAACGTATTTCCTTGCCTTGCTACATAAAAGTAAAAACAACTCTTCATTCACGCAAACTCGCCTGGTTTCTCTTGCCACCACCATTACGTTCAATTACATAATATGTAGTAGGACTTTCCTTCAGCAGTTTCCTTTAATATGTAGGTGCATTCAAATTGTTTATCAACAGCGTCTTTTTTGTAAAAATACGTTTCAGTTACAATAAATTTGTATTGAAACAGTTTTTTAAATCTTCATTTTCTATTCATAAAACATTTTTATAGCGTTTTTATACCTTTTAAATATCCTTACTTTAAGTAAAATGTCTTTATTATGAGAGGTTTTAAAATTTTCAATTTTAATTATTACAATTCAACCACTTTTATGTTGAATAAGATTTGTTTTACTGCATGATTCAGAACTGCAAGTTTCAATGGCATTGCACTCCATTCAGCCCTAAATGCTGTACGTAATATATGGATTTTTCCTAGGGAGTTGTGTTTGGGTTCTTGGTTTTGGCATGATATCATATAGTATGTGGAGGTTGTGGTGAGGTAGTACCTAGTTGGTTACATTGAGTTGAAAGTGAGATTTTTTTCCCCCCGTCTAATGGGATATGGAGCTTGGTTTGTTTTTTGTTCGCTTTAACGTTTTTTGCCTTTTTGGGTGGGTTCCAGTGAAAGACACGGTGTTTCTCTCGGCGGAGGTTGAAAAGTTAACGCAGCTCAACCAGCATTTGACTGATGAAATGAGTACTCTGCATTCCCAGTTGGAACAGGAAAGGTCAAAATCCCATGCGGCTTTGCTCGAGTGTCGCAAGTTAGAGGTAGGAATGGATATATTAGTTAACTAATTATTACTACATTTTATTTTTAATTTTACTTCCCTATTCATATTCATAAGTCAAGTCCAAGTATTTAATTTTTTCATAGTGTATTGTCATTCTTTTGTAGGTACCTATGTAAGTTTTGAAAGGCTAATTAATTGAATTTGGCTTGATTATTTTTAGCAGTCCCGTCGCCGAACGGGAAGCACTACTGAAACGGGATGAGTGCCTACGCTGCAAGCAGAATTTGGTTTTCTGCTAATGATGAAAAATTATATTCGCAGTCGTTGTATGTTGTGTATTGTTAGAGAGAGTGCAGAAAGAGTGTCATCGCTATCTCAGGTTCTGTCCACATGTATTTCTTCCATTTGACGGCTTCACGGCGGCGCCATTTCTAATTGTAATTTGTAATTGGAAAAATATTCACTAATTAGATTTGAGAGGTAGACTCGTGGATTTTAAATCTTCAAATATTTCCAAGAAAGATCAATCACTTCTTCATTCTCCTGTCTCTAATATATTGGACGTAGATATATATGCAGATGTACAAGTAGACGTTAAGCCGTCATCTTTTAATTATCTCATTCAAAAAATGTGGTCGTAATAATTTTGACAAGCAAAAACAAAGCTTACTAGTGAGTCAACGGATTGACGCAATGCCAACTAGCTGAGCGTCTCACCTTCAGAAGTTTTGACAATTTGCTCATACTTAGATACTAATTATTGTTCATGGAACTCTTTTGAATCTACTTACTTGTTCGAATTCTTTATATTTTAAAGGCTTTGAAATTTTAGTTTGATTTATTTGCCTTTGTAAATAACATTGTACCGTTAAATTAAATTTCTCATATTTGCCATCCGTTTTGACTTTTTTTTTGGTGAACAACTTTTCTGGTACATATTTATGCTGTACATAAATTGATTTGGTCAAATTACAGTACTGTGTACTAAATATATTTTGTGTAACTTTAGATTTTGGACTTATTAGATTCTGTATTCCCGCTGTTGTATGTACCTATTTTATACATGTAAAAGATACTGTAGTGATTTCTTAAATTGTAATTTGAAAAAATAATTCAGACTTTGGATAGTTATAAAAACTGACTGATGTCTATCTGTTCTGTATGTAGTCGCCGCGCCGGTTTGTTTGTTCAACCGTCTCAATCACCGATAATTTGAATTTAAGGAAATCGGAATTTTCTGCACACCTGTTCACAAATTGAAGCTCTTTAATCGTCTCCTAGTTAGTAAAATCTGTGGTAATGTTTTTTTTTAGTATTTATAGTGTCCATTGAATTGAGTAGGTAGTGTGGGTTTGACCTTGGTAAGGTGTTATTTTTGTTTTTTGCTGACACTGCTTTTTCTAGTTTTTCAAGTTTATTTTTCATAGATACTGTTGAGTATATTATACCTACCAATGTAATTTCAATTATTATTTGTACATAGTTACTAGGAACGATGTGTGTAAGGTATTTAATTGCAACGAGAGCTATATATACAGTGAGTGTGTATATACTTTACGTAGTGACATATTGTGTATGGGATTTTCCCAAACAAATTACTGTAAAATAAAAATTTGTTTAAAAGTACTTGAGCTTCGTTCTTCATTGTTGTTGTTTTTTTTTGTGTGTGCTAAAAGTGAAGTGCACTGTCTTGAAATTTTATTCCTACCAATTAATACATATTATATATACGTATGTACCTACATATATTATTGTAATGTTTAATAAAATTAACTGCAGATATTACTTTTTCTACCTACCTCAGAATATTTATTTTCATCTTGTATCAGTATTTTATAAAATTATTTGGGTCCGGTGTTTATACCTAAAAACTTTGCACCATTTAAATAAAGATTACCGTGAGAATATATGCATAGAAATAATATAATAATATAAATAAATACCTGAATGAATTTTTTATCATATGTACATTACCATCGTTTGTCAATAATGGTCTGATTTTGAGCATTGCTTAGCTTTGTAATTAAAAATTTACAAACAACAACTAGGTACTTCACTGCTTCAGTCATCAGTAGTAAGGTTCGCCATAATTTAATTTCTATTGATTACTACTAGTAGACAAAACGGATGTGATTGTGTGCACTTGAAATGATTGACAAAATGATGGATCGACTAATTGACTAACTACTTGAGATGTATCCTCACTGTAATCATAAACCTTGAAATATATTTTTTCAATTCATTTTCAATGTTAGTGTTCAACTCTTCAATTACTGTTTTATATTGTTCCCTTAAATCGTGAAATAAAGTACAAACTTTGCACTTTAAAAACAAATTACATTTCCGGGGAAAAATGCGATTTAATCTACAATTAATTTCCTGTCTTGCCCTTAGCTTGGTCCTGGTTCTGACTGGGAATGGCGCCAATGGAGTAAAATTAGGTAAGGAACAATTTTCCATTGTACTTATTTGCACTAAAAGCGTTAGCGTAGCATGTATTTTGTTTTGTGGAAAGCATGCTTCATGAAATAGGAAAACTTTTGTGGATTTCCTTTTGTTTGCTGTTTTGTTTGGGCGAAATGGAAAGCTCCCGCAAAAATGAAGTGCAAAAGCTAAAGGACAGTGAATCTAAGAGTAAACTATGTGGATATCTACACAACAACAACGAAAAACGAAAAAAAAAACAAATGGCAAAGGCAAAAAAGTTTGAATGGGTGGAAGTGGAAGTACTAGAAGTAATGGTATGGTGTAGGGAAAGTTCGGATGGAAGAATGTGATCTGTACTTCCATCTGGATACTGAGCAAGTCTTAGTAACACACAAAGATACTTAAAAACTTGAAAGTCAATCTTAAAACTTGTTTTTCTAGTGTGGTTTCTATGAGCTTTTTTGTGGATGTTTGGGTTCGAAAAGTTGGATGGGAACTACACACAAACGTTACTTACAAAATTCCTTGAATCGCTGGAGGATATGTTTTTTAAAATACATATTGAACAGCGTTATATGTACATATAATAATGTTTCCCAGCAAGTAATATAAGTCTTAGGGAAGGAAGAATGTCATTTGCCTCTGCTTTTTCTAGGGCACTACAATGTGGACACTTCTCAAATGACGGTGTCGGGAATTTCATCGGGGGCAGCTATGGCGACTCAATTTCATTTTGCCCACTCAAGTGAAATCGGTGGCGTGGGAGTTTTTGCTGGAGGTAATCATAGCATTGACAATCAAGTTGCTATTTCGTTGTTTTTTTTTGTAATTTATTTTATTATTATTACAATTTATGTTTTTTTTACTCACATCAAGTGCCTTTCATGTGTGGGAATGGTGGAGTTGGAATGGCCACCACTTGCATGACCCTCCCAGCCACAATTAACGTCAATTATCTGATTGCTGAAGCAAATACTCTGGCAGCTACTGGACAGATTGACTCCACTGGAAACATTAGTGGAGATCGCGTTTTCATTTTTCATGGACAGGAAGATTCCACAGTGTATCCAGGTTAGCATTGAATTTGCACAAAATGGTTAACCTTTTCGAAACGGGGAATTTTTTGAAATTTTTAATTTCCCGTTTTAACCCTTTTTGAAAGTGTTTTTTCCCGTTTTTGGTCCTTTTAAAAGTGTTAATTTCTAGTTATGACCTTTTTGAAAAGGCTAATTTCTAGTTTTTGGTCTTTCTGAAACAGTTAATTAGTAGTTTTAACCTTTTTGAAAAAGCTGATTTCTAGTTTTTGGTCTTTCTGAAACAGTTAATTAGTAGTTTTGACCTTTTTGGAACGGCTAATTTCTAGTTTTTGGCCTTTCTGAAAACCTAAATTTGTAAACAAAACACTTTTATAAAGCATTCTTTCCATGGTTTCCCAGTTGCGAATAGGTTAAAATGGTTTGAATGGGCAATTTTATTTTTGTCATAAATTCCACATTTTTGAACAATTAGCCTCTGGACGCTCTATTGAAACAATGTACTCACATTTTGGAGCTAATATTAAGACAGAATTCACCAAAAATGCGGAGCATGGACAGGTACAACTACTTTAGTGATCTTTAGTATCATCTCTAATGTTCTTGGCTGCAATGTCAATTTTTCTTTTTTTTTTTAAATTCTAAATCTGTGCAGCCCACAGATAACTACGGTGCATCCTGCAGCTCCAAATCGGACAAATTCCAGTTCATCAACAATTGTAATTACAAAGGTGCCTTTGAAATGTTGAATCACGTGTACGGCGGATCCCTCACACGTCCCACGGACTCGACGCCCATTTCTGGAGATTTGCTCGAGTTTGAACAGTCGGAATTCTTTTACGTCTCACCACCCAGCGTGTCTAGCATGGGGACGACCGGGTTCATTTATATTCCCTCGGGTTGTCGGGATGGCTCAAGACAGTGTCGCTTCCACATCGCCTTCCATGGATGTCAGCAACACAAGTATGTATAAAAAAAAAAGAAAAAAGAGAGCTCATAAGATCTCTTTCCTCTTCTAGTATCAAAGTAGATCATAGGGGCCTGAGTTTAATGCTCGCTTGGCTCTTTTAAAAAATAAGATTCTAAGCTATGTAGGATATTTTGGTAGGGACTTATGATCCTTTGATTTAAAAGCATTTACACTATCAACAAAGATGAGAAAAAGACGTCTGGAGCTTTTAAAAACACAAGATGGTCGTTGTAATGGTCTCTCTGTTAGCCCATCGCCTCAGTATACATAGTGGCAGGGCGATAGGATGTGTAATAATTATTTCAAAAGTTTTCATAGTAGGCTTTCAAAGATGAAATTAAAGTACCTACCCAGTTTCCACAACTTCTATAACTTTAGTATGATAGATAGGTACTTTTAGTTGTAGTTATATTCATCTCCCATTAGAGTCTCTCAAGTCCTTTTCCACTTACTACAGAATCATAAAGTATTTGGATCTTGAAATTAGATTCGCAGTCACGATCACACGTCATCAGTCGACACCAGCCATCCGCCCCTCGCTTCTGGTCACCTCAGACTTACTTAACTCGTAATGGAGCTATCGTATACTGGCAATCGGGCAAAAATTCAAATAGGTTTTCTGTCTATAAGCCATATGGTGTTTTTTGCCAACCTTTAAATTAGAGTAAAACTGCTATTTGTGTACACTTTTCAAAAATAGAAAATTGATAGGTATTAGCACGTTTCAAAGCTGTACAAAAATGGTGTCTTTTAAACTTAACCTTTTCGAAAATGAAATTTATAAAGTTTTTCATCTTTTTGAAAACGTTACTGTCAAGTGTTGGCCTTTTTGAAAACGTTATTTTATATTAATTTGTTGACCTTTTTTAAAATGTGAACTTGTTAAATTATAGGTTTGACCTTTTTGAAAGTGTTTGACACTATTTTTGTACGTTTTTGAAAATGTTAATTTGCAGTTTTGACCTTTTCAAAAACACTAATTTGCAGTTTTGACCTTTTCAAAAACACTAATTTGCAGTTTTGACCTTTTCAAAAACACTGATTTGCAGTTTTGACCTTTTTGAAAATGTTAATTTCTAGTTTTGACCATTTCAAAAAGTTGCTTCGTAGAATAAACACTTTTTTGTGAGCCATGTTGTTTGTCACCGGTGGTGGTTTCCCAGTTCCAAATAGGTTAACAATTCACAGTAACTTGCGTCCTCATAATGCTTTTAAGAAGGGACTGCCCCGGTCACAAAATGCTCCTTTACCGATGCGATGGTGTGTACTTACACGTAGCTTTAATTCGGCTGGTTCTGATCTTGATCTTGGAATGATGGTCGACGTGGGTTGTAGGTTGGTGTCCATGTCGGGACGGTGATTGTGATGTGTGATGATGATGCGGTTGTAAAAGAACTCCGGATGTGGAAGTTGAAGATTGAGTCAGAAGTTGAGTTGAGTGTGGAAGCTTATGAGGCGTGGGCGGGAGAGCGAGTGGTGATTGTTGGCTGGTTGGTTGGTGTAGGATTCCCTTTACTGTAACACACATCTCTCAATCACCTCCAGCATCTTTATAAGCTCCTTCCCATTGGCTTATCAACACTGGGACAGTAAAGGAAAGGGAAAGTAGTGTGGAACAAGATTGTGTCAGGAATTATAATACGGCTTTTGCCTCTCTTCAGCATCTTTCTTTAATCTATTACATAGATGTACTATATGTAATAGGAACGTACAATTATAAAATGTAGGCATCATGAAGGGACCGTTTAATTATTTCCTTTAACCTATTCGCAACTGGCAAACCATGGAAAGAATGCTTTAGAAAAGTCCTTATTTCTATTAAATTAACTTTTTGGAAACGGTCAAAACTGGTAAAGACCTTTCAAAGCAGTCAAAACTAGTAAATAATACCTTTTCAAAACGGTCAAAACTAGTAAGTAACACTTTTTCAAAAGGGTCAAAACTAGTAAATGACACTTTTTCAAAACGGTCAAAACTAGTAAATAACACTTTTT
>JAQFZC010003816.1:0-17675 GCA_034695205.1 Dicyrtoma fusca | reverse complement strand
ATTAACAAGTCGGTTAATTTATTATTAAATGATCTACGAACGTCAGTAACGACACTTGTAATTTATCGTCGTTAACAATACTGACGTTATAGCTAAGCATCTAAATGAAAAAGAAGTTGTATTATTATGTAGTAAGGTCAGTTTATTCACTGTCATCAGCCTCGAATTTGACTATACAACTAATCCCAGCCTACCATTCCGCGACTTTTTATTCATCACCGTTTTCTTCTTTGCACAGGAACATAATTGTAAATATGCAAGACAATGAGAGATAAATTAGCCCACAATGTATGTGACCAATGAATCTGGTTGTCTTGTGGCCCATTTGCATTGCGTGCAATTTTGAATTGGTTATAGTATTTAGAATACGAAACCAAACTTTAGGATAAGATCCGCACAGGGTATCCTGTTTAGGGGGGTTTTCAGGGTTTCCTAAGTTTAACACAGCACAAATATTACTCTCAATTCGTATCTCTTTACTCTCAACAAGTAGTAGAGTGTTTGAGAGTGTGTGTTTGACAATGTATATTTGAGTGTTAGCCCTCGTTTACTGAAAGTGGTCACCCTTGTGGACTGGTCCACAAACAACCACGCTTGTGGACTAGTCCACAGCCGCCAGGGACTGAAACGCTCGTACGCTACGACATATACACCAGTTTCTTGGAGGCTACAGGAATTCAAATTAATGAATGTTTCCGGCTTAATGTCACACATATATAGTTATAGCTTGCGTTTATTCACGTACATTTTTGCGCAAAACTAGGGCTGTTGAAAATTCCAGACGAAAAAACTTTCTATTTTGCAAGTGTCATAGTTAAGCAAGGGAACATTCATGCTATCCAGCCAAACAGAAACTTCAACAAATACTACTCCTGTTGTAAAACTAACTGCAAAATTAAAAATTATATTATTAGTGTCCTTGGACTGCATAATTTTTATTATTTTTTAAACTGTTAATTCGCTATTGTTTTGTTTTCCGACATTTTTAGTAGTCGTGTGGTCGTGTCACTGTCCATCCACTCTAATAAGACAGAGCAGGTTAAGACTTTGCGTGGCTGTAACACACCCACTGCATACAGCTGCAATTTGCGATGTTGAAAATTGCAGCTATACGATTAGATTAGATTAGCCGAAAATCCGAAAATCCGAACACCTACTTCAGCAGTCCAGCACATCAGCAAGGAGCACGGCACAGCGCAGCTGTTTCTTTAAATTACAATTTGCAGCACCTATGGATGATGACCCAATCAAGCACTAATCAGTCAGTACAGTATCAACATTAACCATAAAAAAGCAACGAGTAACTATTATATTGCCATATTACAACTTTGTGCCGCTGCAGGGCGTCGTGCCACTAAACGAAGAAAACAGCAGCAAAAACTGTAAACTAGTGTAAACTGTATTGTCAATTTTTTTTTGAAATGGACACGGGGGAAGCGTTTCCGCAACTCTTTTGCCCGCTCCCATTGGTTCGCGAGCCCCATACTCCATGCTCTATGGATCATTTAAAATTTGGGAACGCCTCCTCCGTGTCCATTTCGAAAAAATTTGACAATATTTATATACACGCGTGAGGGAAGTAGGATTTAAGACTAGTGTAAAATGTAAAGCATTATGGCTTTAAGGCAACAAAGATTTTTATAAATAGGATCGGATATCGGATGCATGTGTACATTGGTATTTAATAATTTTCAACACCTCAAGAACCTTGATTTATTCCAATAAATGATACAACATTATCAGTAAAATACAGAAAAAGCTAAAGTTTTTCTAAAATTGGTTATTGTTCATTGGCACTATTGGCAGTAATCCCAATTTTGACCAGCTTCAGGATACGTGCCATTAGTTGATGGATTTTCAAAATTATTTCTTGGATTTTTTGTTTATATTTTACTTTGGTCACTACAATGTAAAAACAAATGCTTGTTTCAACATTCAAACTGAAATACTTAATCCAAATTACTTGTCAAAGTATTTACGACTATTTAAAAATGCACATCGAAGGACCTCTCTTTTCTCTTTCAGTAAGCGACGATGAGTGTGGAGAAACGCTCTAGCTCGACCCTTAATACTAGCTGTCAGCTGTTGAATCACATTTCAAATATTCTCAAAAACCCCACTAATGACCTCAGCGGCACCGATTCCCTCGAAGCTGAAAGCAAAGATAGCGCAGACAGAAGCATATCTGAGAATCGCCTCACAGATCAAACCTTTCGGGAATTCGAATGGAGATGGCGATTTCGAAGATTACTCATCGTCGAAAATTGCACTAAAGAAATCCCTGTTGACAAACTCTTCTTCAGAACGAACATCACTTCTCTGGAGTTTTCCGGCACCACGACGTTCACAAATCTTAAAACTCTCCTACAGTACTGTTCAAATTTAAAGTCCATCACTTTCACGCACGTCCTTCTCAGCAACTTCACCAAAAACTCAAGACAATTCCTTATTGAACTCAATAGCCTATTGGAGCTGAAGCTGAATGGGTCCGGGAAATTGAGCCGAGATGAATCGGACTTGGTAGACTTTCTTCATCGAAGGACTCTGCTTCGGTCTTTAAAGTCCATCAGCTTCGAAGAAAAGGGACCTCCGTCTCCAGCTGCCAGTCCCACTCCAACACCTTTGGGAAACCAAAAATCAAAATTACTTGCTTTTAACAGCAAGGTCACCCTTCAAAACAGGAAGAATAATAATAATGACGTAAGAGAGTGCCTTCTATCAAACTTCATCCTCAAGCATTGTGCCTCACTCAAAATACTGCAAGTTCGAAGAAGAGGCATGGCACTCTTTGATCACAGTTTTGACGATAAACGAATTTCGAAACTTCAGCTAGAGACATTTTCCTGTGACGTGGATGCGGGGGGCTTCGAAAGGATCCTCGCGTTACAGAAACGACTTTCAGTACTTCAGTGCTACTATGGGGCCTCACTTAGTATCAAAAAAACCTTGCAGATTTATGGCGCCTTGAGGACCTGCTCCAAAACACTCGAAGAAATTCTGATTAATAAACAAGGCAATAACACAGTAGGGACAAGAGCAGCACTTCTATCTCCTTCTCGATCTTCTGGCAGTGGTACTGCCGCTGGACCTTCTACCGAAGTAACCGAAGTATCTAGTAGTGAAGTAAATCGAAAAATTACAAACGACTGTAGGGTGTATGGACGCTGCAAAATCCTAGAAAAACTCAATATTGACATTTCATCCTCTTGCTTATATCCAACACAACCAACACAGCAAGAAATGGGGAAATTACTAGGTTTTAAGAATTTGAAGCTGCTCCCTTCCTCCTTAAAAAGTTTGATCCTACGATTCGATTCGGTTGACGACGATCAGATGGAAGCATTTGCGAAACAATTTTCAGAACTGACGGGTCTCAAGTATTTAATAATGCATGGGCAACCAGAGAGCCCTTACATAGTGAAACTAGATTGGATCGCAACTCTATTGGATTTGCCTCAAATAATTATCTTTGAATTTCACTTTTGTAATTTTGTGGGTTTGGACCGGATTGTAACTTTTCGAAGAGCTCGGTCAAACCTCAACTTGTCCAAATTCGAAGTGACGAAGGACTGCTGCATTTACTGGAAGTCAGCAATTTGAAACACAGACCTACTTTCCTACTTACTGACTTTCTAACTTGGATCTTTAAAAAAAAATTCGACACACTTTGGCGCAATTATATTTTGACACTAAGCTTGAATGAACAATAAACACTACTTACTTTACTTATTTCCAGCATTCCGATATTTTGCTTTAAATACTACATATTATATTGTTGAAGGCACTAAAATTTTATTTTCCAAAATTTAGAATATTAGATAGATTAGTTCAGTTAGAATTTTTTATAAATTGCAACAGAGAATCTCAATCGCCTATCGATGCTGTTCCAAAGTTCCAACTCGTCTTTAGTTAAGTTTTCCAATACAAGCAGCTGTCTGGAGTAACTTTTAAGGACGCTTGTAAATTACGCCTTGAGTTTTGAAAACCGAAAACTTGTCCAATATCTTCAACCCTACAAAAGCACAGTTCGAACATTTCCATCTTCGGAAGATCGACAAGACTTGGGATCCAGGATGGTTTCACTGTAAACGGATTTCCTCGACTACCGTGAAGCACAAGAAATTTTAGGTTCGACATCTTCGGCAGTGTTGAAGCTATGAATGATTCGAGGCTCTCTTGCGAAAAAAGATCAAAGCCGAGGACGAGGCTCGAGATGGCGAGGGGTAAAAAATGGATGTTGACGATGGTCATTTTGGTCATGGTTCCAGGTTTAAAATTATTAGCATTCATATTGCCATCAGCAGTAGACAAACAATTATCTTGATTATCCGATTTAACTTGTTGAACACGAACATTCAGTATCTTCAGATGCTCACAGAGTTTGTAAATAGCACAATCGTGCTCCGAAAAATCTTCAATTCTGTCACTGTCGATTCAAAGATAACTGCCTTGTAGAATAAAAAGAGCCCAAATAAATTTGATGATAATAAAAAATGTGAAAACGGTCAACGGTCAACTGTATTGATGTTAGAATTTGAAACCTTTTTTAATCATGCGTAATATTTTTTTGAACTCTTTTATCCCTTTTTACCCAACATTGTAGAGGATTCGGATTTCCCTGAGTGTCCCTCCACATCTTCGTATGAGATTCTGAATGGAGTTGATCGAAGAAGGTAGAATGGATCTCCTATTGAAACAAGATAGACTTCTTAGTTGATTTTGAGAATTAAGAATCTTATCGAAGCCAGGATTTCCCATGTCAGCCTCAAATACATTCAACTGAAGCTTCAGATGCTCTGGTAGTGGTTGTGGTGGCTCCGCCTTCGTAGTCAAAACTCCATCCAACTTATCCTGAACTAACGGAATCCCTGACCTCCGAACTTTGAGTACCGTGAGCGATGAGCGATTTTGTGCCAAGAAATTAACGAGTGCGGTGGAATTGACCGAGGATTTTGTAAAATTATTCCTGAGACTGTATTTTGATTCATTGTAGGACCTGCTGCTATTATTATTGTTGTTGGTTAACTGATTGTTACTATTATTGTTGTTGGTGTTGGTCGTAGAATCCAAAGTGATGACCTCTAGTCTACTGAATCGAACTCTTCGGTAGAAGAAGTCGAGGATATGAAGTTCACCTTTCTTTAGTCGACCAGTCCCAGCCAACTTGATCATCTTCACCTCCGGAGCTTCGATGAGGAAGAATTTCCGGTAGTCTGTCTCATAGTGGTTCAAGACGACGTCGGTGAGGGTGAAAAGTGTGAGCTGGGAACAGCGACGAAGTATCGTCTTGATGTTGCTGTAGGAGGTGAGGCCAAACAATTCAACGACCGTGATGTTCTCTTCGGGAAGGAGAGATGGATGGATTTGTAGGTCACAGTTTTTTATTTTTAGGTGACGCGTGTTGGGCCAGTCAAAGGAATTGAAATTTTCCCGCGTGAGGAACTCTGAGAGGATAATTCGAGAAGATGATTTGGGCTCGTCATTGAGATCTCCAGCGAAATTAGATTTAGATTGAAATAATTGAGGATTATTCATCGTTAATTTTGTTAAGTAAAAGTTAGTACGTAGATACTTCGAATTTCGTGACTGAAAGTGTGCTTTTTTCAAATTTTAAGGTCCAATCGACAAATCAGCAACATCTCTTTCGAGTCGAGACTTTCAACTCTTTCTGTATTTCTAAAAAGTAAAAAGACAAGTATCAAATAGTGTATTTTTTTTATAATAAGTAAAGTAATAACTACAATCGGAATGGAATTTAAGCCAGTAGTAGCATTTTTTGTAATAATTTGCACACGCGCTGGCGCTACTTCGCCGTATCGCCATTTTTAATTTTTACTTTACTATTTACTACTATTACTACCATCACGCAGACGCACGGTGTTCAGTTTCCAGTTTTCAGTATGTTATTATAGGCTGCAGTTACAGCCTAATTTTATAATAAAATAAAAAAGAAGTAAAAAATAATAATATAAATAAATATAAATTAATTCAAAATAAATTATTTATTTAAATAAGAATATTAAGCTAGCTGCCACTGATTAATTTATTTATTATTTATCTTCTGTCAACTGTCAATAAAATTTATTTAAAAAAACAACACAATAATATTACATTATTAATAATTTTAACTGACTTTACTATTGTCTTTGTCAATAAAATTTGGTTTTTAATAATTTCGTTTCGATTTTTTGATTGTTTTTGCGTTTTTCCTGGCACATTGCCCAATAATGATGTTGAAGGTAACTAGGACAGGTCTGTCTGAGGTCTGTCCGGTTCTCCTTCTAATACAGTAAGTACCAGTACCACCATTTTCGGTTGGTCATCGGTCATGGTAATATATTTATTTTGTAGTAAAAAAAATTCTTTGTTTTCTGTTCTGAATGTGGTTGCGATTGTGATTTTGCTAGAAGATGAGATAAGATAATGTAAAATCTGAACTCAATTGAGTAAAAATTGCTGTGCTTTTAAATGTACACATATATTTTTTCACAATTAGATTTTATTGTCAATTTTAATGTCGATCAGACAGACTACACGAGGCAGTGAGATTTAACACATAATTTCGTTCTGGTCTTTAACAGAACAGCTAGTCCTGCTAATCTTTCGTCGATTTACAATTTGTCATTTGTCCTTTATAGAAGGAGACATATTTAATGATTTAATAATTTCAATTTTGTACTAATTTAGTAATAGCAACTTTAATTTAAGACTTTAAGATGGAATTAGGTATTTCGATGGATTTTTAGGATTTAGAAGCAGCAGCAGCTGGGACAGCCTCGAGGTCCATTTGCAACAGCAAATTCTCGTGGAGGCGTGCATCGGTATTTGGAAGTACAGGCCTTGACCACATTAGGGCCGGGACTTGGGCGCCAAGGCGGTCGTTCCCCCGGGTAACTATTGCAGCAGCCTGGGTAGCCATAGCCGCCACCTGAAGTTATAGGAAGGAGAAGACACAAATATTACAGATCGAGTACTTCATTTTTTAATTCATTCGGAATAATTTTGATTCACATTTTCATTTTTCATGTATTGTATTAAATGCTAACTTACAGACGGAGCCACTGTCACACCCCGGGTCGCAGTCTTGGTTGTAATTGGGAGTTGGAGTTGGAGACATTGACACGCAGCTGCAGCACCGTCGACAGCAGTTGTTGCAAGGGGCGCAGTTGCAAGGACAAGGCCACGCACAGCAGTTGCAGCAGCCAAACTGTATCAGTTTTTATACCAAATGCCAAATACTAAATGCTTAATTTTTGTAATTTTTTTTCCAATACGATAACGATGTATGTAGGCTAAGGGTTAATCTATTATTTAAAATTAATAAAAACATATTTTTTTAGATTATAAAATAGTTTTATGTACGTACGTAGCAGGCCATTATTAAAATTTCTGTGCTTGATCTTTAGTCCAGCGTTTTTGTATAATTTTTGTAATTTAAAAAAATTGATTGCTAGCTTTGATTACGGTAAAATAATTTCTTTTCTGTGTAATTATTAATTGCAAATGGGAATTTGAAGCTTATGAGTATGCAATGCACTAATGCCAAATAGAATTTAATTTACTTTTTAATAATTCTACTTTCAAAACGTGTAGCGTAGCCGTAGTCCTGCTTCTGCTCCGCTGCTGCTTCAAATCGCTACTAATTTTAAATTCAACAAAAATCTGCCTTCGGCTTGTTTCTTGAAATTGAAACGCGAAAGACTAATAATTATTCCAATGCGCAATGCCAATGCCAATAATAATGAAAGGAACCGATGCCTGATTGGACAAAGTAAAGAAATCAACAAAACATAACAGCTTCCTTTCTTCTAAATGTAAATTAAACGGACAATTTCCTAAAAATATTGAAGCCATTAAACCTTAATATTTCTGTGTAATTTTATAATCACCTTGCCAATTTAGATTTATAAAAAATGAAGTAAGCTTTATAGATTTATATCATAGACAAGTAATTTGTAATTTTAAAATAAATCAAAATCTGCCGCAAAAGGTAAAATATGAAAATAATGTTAATGTTAATAAAGCCTATTTCAAAACTTCGGCAAGATTCTGGAAAGGTTTAATAGTGGCCTGGGAACATTGCCGGGAATATTGCGGAGTTTTGACCATAGCATTACAGACGAAGAAAAGGCAGTTGAAGCTCTGGCTCTGAGCCTGAGAAGCTACTACAATTATTACAACTATCTAATTTTTTTTTATGTAAAGCTATTACTTCCATTGCCCGTTATATCTTAAATTAAATCTTTTAACTTTATAGAAAGAATTTACCTATTGTTAGCAACTTGTACAGATTTTCTTTTTGACGAAGAAAGAAATCTTTCCGTTTTTTTGGGTAGCTTCACAAAATCCTTTGTAAGCCACTCTTTAAAAAAGATAATAAGATTCTTTACCATTTCTTTATGCATCCCTAACCTATGCTATGTTATGGCCCTCCAAGATTCTTCAGAGATTCACCTCAGAAGAGATCTGATCATCTGCTCCTTCCTACTAATAACAAAGAGAATTCAACTTGAACATTTTCACTATTCAAATGCAATTAAGCATGTAAGCGGCTTTGCATGCTTCGTTGGATCATTTCTTATTTTACAATGCTGATGAGGGGATTGCATCTTTTCCATCTTATAACCCAACCAAAATCTTATCTTTAGAATTGACATTTTCTTTGTCCAAATTCCAATCATTAGTCTACCATTTTCTTCACAGTCCAGCCACGACCCGGTCCAATCATACAATAAATTGTTATTAGTTCTGCCTTGTGTTAAGAACCAAAATAATGCCTACATTTTATTTTGACTTAGAGTAATAATTTTGATTTTTATGCCAGATTTGTTGTGTAATTTCGACTGGAAATATTGGTGTAAATGGCTCATTTTTGTTAGTTTTTCGTTCCATTTTTACGTTATATTGAGTAAAGTGTTTGTTAGTAATAATGCAGACGGGCAGTAGCACCACTTTCCTGCTAAACTGTGCGCATTACTGTTAAAATAAATAAAAATGTGCGTATTTGGACGTCAAATAATTTCTGTCTAAGTCTGAAAGATTCTTATTAAAGCATTTATTTGGGGTTATTTTTTCTGTTGGGAGGATGGGAGAGATGTGAGAGGGGAAATAAGGTGTAACTTTCTCATCTCTGTGGAAATGATGAGAGTGGAAAGGACGGCTGTGTTCGCTCTGGAACGATTATATGTGGAACAGTACGATAAGGAAGTTGGCAGCACATCAACTTTGACACAATTTTTCCCATTTAAGCAGAATCACATGGCTTCCCTGTTGTGTCATATTTTCATCTTTTGCTGTCACAGAGCGCGGGCGAAGAAGCATTGTGGCGCTATAGTCCAGTTTTCAAGCACGTACACCGCACCGTCCTATTGATGTATTATTTTGCCACAAATACAGCAAAAATGATATATGCACTTTGCAAACGTAGTTAAACTGGTTAAACGTATTGACACTTTCCCGAAAACAGTAAAAACGGTATTTACACGTTTTCAAAAGTAGTGCGACTCCGATTTACAAGTTTTCAAAAAATTTGAAACTGCTATTTACACTATTTCAAAAGTACTACAACTGCTACTTACACTTTTCAAATGTAGCAAAAGTGCTATTTACACTTTTCAAATTTTGTAAAACTGCTATTTACACTTTAAAAAGGTAAAAGTGCTATTTAAACTTTTCAAATGTAGTAAAACTTCTACTATTTACACTTTTTCAAAAACAGTTAAACTGCTTTTGACACTATTCAGAAGTAGTCAAACTATTATTTACACATTTTTAAAAGTAGTCAAACTGCTATTTACACTTTTCAGAAATAGTAAAACTGTCACATACACTCTTTCAAAAAGGACAAAACTGCTTCAGAAATACACTCTTTCAAAAGGGGCAAAACTGCTTCAGTAATACACTTTTTCAGAAATAGTAAAATTGATATTTGTACTTTTTAAAAATAGTTAAACTGATATTTTTTACACTTTTTCAAAAATGGTAAAACTACTATATTGACACTATTCGAAAGTAGTAAAACTGCTTTACACACTTTTTCAAAAGTGGTAAAACTACTATTGAAACTATTCGAAAGTAGTAAAACTGCTATATACACTTTTTCAAAAGCAATAAAACTGCTAAATACACTTTTTCAAAAGTGGTAAAACTACATTGACATTATTCGAAAGTAGTCAAACTGTTATTTACATATTTTAAAAAGTATTAAAACTGCTATTTACATTATTCAAAAGTAGTAATACTGTTCCTTACACTTTTTAAAAAGTAATTCGACTACTATATTTACTTTTTCCCAAAAACAGTAAAAGTGGTATTTTGTACAAACAGGTAAAAGGTTGATTGCTGAGGCTTGCGTCAAAAATGTCAGTAATTAAGGGTCTTGCGACACAATGCTTCTTCCCCCACGATGCGTCTGCACCCGTGCAAGAAAGACAGGGGACATTAATATTACTTTTCCATTCCAAACTGCTCACTACTCAGTCAGCTGAAGCTGAGAAGCGCCTTCCAAATCGAAACACACGCAAGGCTTTTCTCACACTTACAACGAAAGGAAATGCATAATGCTTTGGGTCTCTGAATCCTGGAATGTAAAAAGTGAGCCAAATATTGCCAGTGTGTGTGTCTGTCATTTCTCTGATGCTCTGTCTTTATAACAACTGTCTTCTAGTATAGCCAAGCTCCTATAAGTATAAGAAGTGTATATATATGTAAACTTCTACAGCTATGCACCTGTACATACGTTATACATATGGAAATCTAAGAACATGGGCCTTTGCAAATGTGACCTCATACGCTTTCGAATGAAATTCGTTTTCAAAAAACGACCCTTAAAAACACATTAAGACGGTTTAAATGAACATAGACATGTTTCTTCAAAGTTTTTGTAAATTTAAAAACGGGGAATTTGACCTTTTTGAAAGTAAAATATATGCTATTTATGTATTCTAAAAATGCTAAATTACAGATTTACAAATTTTAAATGAGAAAAGTAAGCTGTTTGCATATTTTTAACGGGCAAAAGGATGGATTAGATATAATAGAGCAACTTAGAAAGGGCAAAGTTCTACACTTTTTACTCTTTGAAACAAGCGGAAAACGAGAATTTAGACATTTTATTAGATGCAAAATTGGTATTTAGCTTTTCAAAAAAGACGAAACGTCGTATTTCACTTAAAAAATTGAAATTAGTGGCACTTTCGTACGCTTTCAAAAATTGCAAAACCATGTTTGTACTCATTATGGTAGTTTTTTGTATAGATAAAATGGGGTGATTAATGCGAGTTCCCTAAAACCCGGTTTCTCGTGTGTGCACTTATGTACGTTAGGAGAAGATCTATCGACCGTTTCGTTTCCCCCAATTTTATTCTTACGCTCAAGGTTCCTGAGGTCCATGTGACTGTTGCCTTTTGGGCGCGGGCCTTTCTTTGGAGTAGACAGAGAGCCAGAAGGCATAGCGTTGGTGAAGAAGCATTGTGATTTTGACACAAGTCCCAACAATCAAAGTTTTCCCTATGGGTTTATACAAGGTGTAAGTTATTGCTACTTTCACTCATTTTCTTAGCAGTAATATTAGTATGTATACACTGTAAAAAAGGTGTAAACCTTGTATTTTCACTTTCAAAAAAGGTGTATACCATACGTATTTCTTTTTTTTAAATGGCGTAAACCATGTGCACGTATTTGCACTTTTAAAAAATGTGTAAACCTGGGATTTGAACTTTAAAAAAAGGGGTTAGCCTGGTGTTTTCACGTTTACAAAAAGTGTAAGGCTGTTATTTTCACTTTCAAAAATAGTACAAACCTTGTATTTGCACTTTTATAAAAGGCATGAACCGGGTATTTGCATTTCTAAAAGTAGTATAAACCATGTATTTGCACTTTAAAACAAGGTATAAACCACGTATTTGAATTTTATAAAATGGAGTAAACAAGGTGTTTGTACTTTTTAAAATGGTTTAAACCTAGTATTTGCACATTTAGAATAGCTTTAAAACTTGTATTCGCACTTTTGAAAATAGTGTAAACCTGAGTATTTGCCTTTTCAAAAGTAGTAAAAGCTTTAAAACTGGTATTTGCCCTTTTAAAAAAGGCGTAAATCTCCTATTTTCACTTTTACAAAAGTCGTAAACCTGGTATTTACACTTTTTAAAATGGGTTTAACCTGGTAGTTGCTCTTTTAAAAAGTGTTCAGGAGGTCTTTTCACTTTTAAAATTGTTGTAAACGTGGCATTTTCAATTTTTAAAACGGTGTAAACCTGGTATTGTCTTTTTTTGAAAGCACTAAAACTTCATTTCGCTTACTCCCAGTTACCTACCCTTCTTCTAAAAACGTAGATAGGACAATGTTTTTTAACATTTCCGCTGCTGGACTTGCGTCAAAACATACTTTAAAGCATTTATGTACTCCAGATTTCCGTCAGAATGCTTCTTCACCCACGACAGGCTCCACAGTACAGGAAGGGGACGGCGGAAGGGCTTACTACTACAGCGTATAGGGGTTGCTACACTTTTTGGTTCTGGGAAGCCATCCACCTAGATATGACGGAGATGAAGTGCCATAAGACGGCAATCAGCATCCGAGTGGAAATATGAAGATATAAAAGGTTGGGGCCGAAAAGTCTAACAAATCACATGAAATATTACAAGACAAGATGGCTTGTCCGTGTCCATCCAAGGGTGGAGAGTCAGAGAGATAGAGATGGCAGGGAAAAAGGAGAAAGAGAAAGCTATTCTTGGAGAAAGCACTACTAGCCACTGCACTCCACTGGGTAACACACAAAAAATCCCAGAAAAGGAAACGAAAAGGGATCTTCCATGATAATACTTAAAGTATCATTTCCAGTGCACAAGTGTGAGAGATAACAGACCAGCAAAAACCCAACTCATCAATGTCCAACCAACCACCTCTTGTTTCTTCAGGGCTTCCTTTTCAAAAGATCAAAATAGCCAAAATTTCGTTAACCTATTCGGAACTGGCAAACCATAAAAACAGTGTTTAGAAAAAGTGTTTACAGCACTTTTTAACTTTTCAAAAAGGTCACAAAACTAGTAAACTAACAATTTCAAAAAGGTCAAAAAACTAGTAACGTAACATTTTCAAAAAGGTCAACAAACTAGTAAATCAACATTTTCAAAAAGGTCAAAAAACTAGTAAAGTAACATTTTCAAAAAGTGTCCAAACTAGTAATTAATATTTGTAAAACGCCAAAACTAGAAATCACCATTTTCAAAAAGTGTTAAAACTATTAGTTAGCATTTTCAAAAAGATCAAAAAACTAGTAAAGTAACATTTTCAAAAAGGTCGAAAAACTAGTAAACCAACATTTTAAAAAGGTGTCAAAACTAGTAATTAACATTTGTAAAAAGTCAAAACTAGAAATCACCATTTTCAAAAAGTGTCAAAACTATTAGTTAACATTTTCAAAAAATGTCAAATTAGATATTGCCGTTTTGAAAAGGTTAAATACGCCATTTTGAGCCGTTTAAAAACATGTAAAAAGTGATCTTCTACTTATGTGAGAATATTTTGGATACAAAAACGAGATTTTTACGGTTTTTTTTTGTTGATCTTTCATCCCTTCAGATCTCCCTAAACACCAAATTCTTGTCTTGATCTTTATGTTCTTTTACTAACAATAATAATTTTCATTGGACGGTGCATATTAGGAAGTATGTATGTATTATAGTGTGTTTATATAGAAGAATGGGGCTGTTGGCTTTTGAGCGAGAATTGTTTTGGGTGTAAAAGGGTGGCTAATGAATGTAAAGGGAAAAGGACAATAAATCTGAGAGGAGGAAAGTAATGAAAATTCCAGTTGGTGAAGCTCAAGCTGATCTTGAAATTATAAAGAAGGGGATGAAACAGAGGGACAAATAGATTGATGCACTTCCACACTTTTATTACCCTTCCTCCATGCAAAGCATGGCTGCCATAAAATACGGACTTAGGTACTACCTATGTACGTATATCGCGATCAAAGTGGCAAAATTACACATTTTCAAAAGGGCACAATACTTTTGTATTTTGCCGTATAATCAACACAGCACAGCAGCAAGCCCATAATATCATTTAACAAACCCAAATTTTTAAGGTAAAATGTGAAAAACGTGAGGGTTATGCTTTCTTAAAAATATGCAAAACTTGGATGTGCACATTTTGAGAACAGCAAAACTTAGGTTAATACCGTTTTAGAACTGCAAAACTTGGATTCACACTTTTTCAAAACATGCAAACCTTGGATTCACACTTTTTCAAAACATGCAAACCTTGAATTCATACTTTTTCAAAGCATGCAAACATTGGATTCACACTTTTTCAAAACATGCAAACCTTGAGTTCACACTTTTTCAAAACATGCAAACCTTCGATGTATACTGTTCAAAACATTCCAAACTTGAATTAGTACTTTCTTAGAGCCTTCAAAACTTGTATTGACACCGTTTCAAAACAGACACCCATAGAAATTACACTTAAAACAAAAAACAAAACATGGGTTTATATGTACTTTATACCTTTTCCAAACACACAAAACTTGCATTGGTACTCTTTTGGAACATTCAAAACTTGTATTTACACCGTTTCAACATACAGACACATCCAACTTACATTTTTTAAAAACATAAAACCTGGATTTATACGTTTTTCCGGCCTGAAAAACTTCCATTTGTGTTCCTTAAAAACATGTAAAACGTATATGCGTTTACACTTTTTTAGAACATGTTACTATATAGTGCTATTAGTGGACTTGGCCTTTTTTATATGTATGTAAAGGATGAGCGTCACTTTGCCTCTAAAGGAGCGATATGTTCCCCTGCAAGCTATGCTATGCAAGGAACCCTTGGCTTCCGCTTAATGCAAAAACCATCAAAGATGCACCCAAGAAAATAATTATTGTTCCTTGACAATGTGACAGTGCTTTACGTGAAGCTCAAAAGTCAAAAGTCATCCAGTAATTGAAAGGAAGTGAAGATGCGAGACGCTCTTGAATATATTGCCTCTCCGCTCCTTCCCACTCATCTTCTTCCCAAGATTCTCCAAAGAGATCTGCGATCTCTACTATAGGGACACACTCTACATACAGATGCGGTCCATTCTTTTTTACTAAACATGGCATCACCTGAACTGTAAAAACTTACATCTTTCTATAAAATATGCTCCACATGACCTTTGCAATTCCTTGATTCCGTTGGTTAATTTAATAATTTCTATGTAGAATGGCCTTCATTTATGTTTATACTCCGATAAAAGTTATTCGCAGATTCCTAGAATCCTAGAAGATGACGACAAAGATTTTGTTAGACCTGGTCTGTTTGTTAATTATTACAAGCTATAATTTGTCAACTTTGATAGCACAAAAAATGAAAAATTCCATAACTTAAACCCCCTTCTATGCAAATAATCTCCTTGTACTTAAATACAAGAGCTACCATTTAATCGCCGTCAATGCAGAAAAAGGCACATTTTTTTGCATCAATTTTAACATGTTTAAAAAGTTCAAACTAGAAACCATCATTTTCAAAAACATTCAATACTAGATAATAGCATTTTCAGAACAATCAAAACAAGAAGTTGACGCTTTCAAAAAGCTCAAAACTAAAAATCAACATTTTAAAAAACACTCAGAATACAGTAACTAGCACTTTCAAAAAGGTCAAAACAAGAAATTATCATTTTTAAAAAAAGGTCTAAACTAAAAATCATCATTTTCAAAAACATTCAAATACAGTAAATAGCACTTTCAAAAAGGTCTAAGCAAGAAAGAAATCACCATTTCCAAAAGTGGTATACCTAATTAAACATATTACTGTTTCAAAAAGGTTAAAAGTACCAATTTTTTAAGCAGTGCACATGTTTATGACTAAAGAATCATATAGTTTTCAAAATTTACTGCCCCTTTTATAGTAAATAGTGGGCTTTACCAGGTGCACCAAAAAACTGACAAAAGTGCAACCTACTATAATGTCTACCATTTATGTAATAGTCTATGAAAAAATTCTTTTTTCCATAAACGTTACTATGCACTATGCACCACCAACCACCATATTACCTAGCTATAGCTATACAGTTAGGGGAATAATCTGTGAAAATACGGCTAAGATTGTTTCCATGCCATGCAACCAGTATAGGTATAGCATTACGTACACATATTTAAAATACAGCCTTGATTTGGATTTTTTTTTCTGGGTGGACAGAGTGTGTCAGTTTACATAATGACTTGCAGGCTTGCTCTGGAACTGGATTCCCTTCCAGAGAGAGGAACCAAGGAACAAATTACCGGGAAAATAGCTCAGTTATTGCAGTTTTGTTCTTGTTGTGTGGGAGAAAGCTTTTATGATGTAATGGCTCCCTTCTTCTTCTTCTTCTTCTTTTACATGGGCTTCCGTGATACAACTCGTAATCCGAGCAGTCACACTTCCAGCACGAATCTATGTATAGGATGGGGCCGGGGGCGTGTAAGGCACATTTTTCACTTTCCCCCAACAAAATCGACAAAATGAAACCAAGTAAGTTTTTTTTTTCATAGATTGAATTCACAACACAGTATAGTGTATGTACATAGCTATAGGTACTTTTGCAATAAAAACGGATCAACTTTTATTTTATTCATTCACGCTGCTGCTGCATTTCATCATCATCATCATCATCATTGGATCATTGAGACATTGAGAGTGAACACTGTAACATTTTGTAACCTTGCATTCTATTCAACTGTCAATAGCATAATAATATAACGACCATCTTGGAAATTTTTCCAATTATTATTAAATCTGTATTCAAGGTTCAAGTATTTTTTTACAGGGAAAGTACAGGGTAAGTTTTACGTACATACATGGGCTCATTCTAAAGCAACTTGGTAGTAAGTAGTAGGACTGAGGGCTTCAAAAAAGACAAAAAGGAAGGGGAGATGTACAAGTAATTTCCATAATTAAAGATTTATTTTGCAAATTGCAATTAACTCGTTTACAGGGTGTGTTACTGAGATGGGATTTTGGTTTTGAAATCACCGACAGACGTCGTTATCAGCCACACAGGGTCCTTCCGGTGGAGCGAGAAAGACGCGTCCCTTCCCACAGACGCACACTTGATAGACTTCCGGTCTCGTCACTCGACTTGACGACGAGGATGAAGATGAGGAAGATGACGAAGAGCTGGAGGATGAGGATGAGTGGGTCGTGGGGAGCTCTGCGGTGGACACGGTGGCCGTCGGCAGCTTTGGCAAGTAAATGTTCGGGGCATCTAGTCGTACCTGAAATATGTAGTAAGGAAACATCAGTGCCCGTCAGGTCAGGGTTAATTAATTAGGTACTCTACTTATTTGGGCAGTTAAGAACTGGCAAGCCATTCAGTTGGTTCTGGTCCGTTTTATAAATTAGCAATTCCGAAAAGGTCAAAACTAGAATTACACATTTTCAAAAGGCGTTAAAACTAGAATTTAACGATTTCAAAATGGTACAAAACAACAACTTCACACTTTCAAAACGGTTTAAAACTAGAATTGAACATTTTTAAAAAGGTCAACACTAGGAATTAACACTTTAAAAAAGGGGAAAACTAGAAAGTAACATCTTTAAAAAGGTCAAGGATGGAAATACTAAAAATTTGCATTTTCAAAAAGGTTAACACTGAAATTCAACATTTTAAAAATGGTCCAAAAACTAAAATTTAACATTTTTAG
>JAQFZC010003815.1:0-17676 GCA_034695205.1 Dicyrtoma fusca | reverse complement strand
ATATATATATTTATTTATCTAGTTGACTTTTGGACATTCGCCGTTCCAACCACATTATTTTTACTAAATTGTATGTTACAGTATTTAGCTATTTAGAAGAGTGGTGTACTCAACAGTTTTTCGTTGGGATGGCTTTAGCTTTTCCCGTCCACAGTGCTTGGGAGCCATGCAATTATTACGCCTGTCAAACTACTTACAGGTACTATCCACTTCAAAACCGATAGGCTTTCCGCGAGAGTTTTTTAGCAAATCGAGTTAAGTCCATTACAGTAAACTTTTCAAAAACAGCGATTTTTCAAATCAGTTATTAAAGTCAACTTTTTTAAAAATGATGATAGCTACAGTATCAGTATTTATTAGGAGCATATTGGTTTCAAATTATTGAACGAAAATTATGAAATCTATACATATGTGATTGTTAAAACTAAATTTTAAAAGTAGAAATATCGGAGGTTATCCGGTTTGCCAACAAATCACATCAGCTTTATTAGGTATTCAAAAAAATTCCATGTTTTAAAAAACTGTCTTTTCAGCCGACCATCAAAAAAAGCGCTAGAGCATAGTTCGGAAACAAATTTGAAGGTCGTGGGAAATCGGACCTATTTTAAAAATATCTATGTTACCTCATTTTGTCGAAAGCGAATTTTTAGTGCTTTTTAAAAATTTTAAGGGATGTGGGCATAAAAAAAGGCGTCCGTTTTACTTTTTTTCCGCTAAACAAACATTGACATAAAGTATAAAAGTTGAATGGTGTAGGTAACTATTATCAGCTTTATCACTACGAACAAAATTAAAGTAAAAAGTAAAAATAACGACGTTGAATTAATTAAATTCCAAAATTGCCTGCATTTAGCTCTGCGAGGGTAAAAATAGCAGCCTTGTGGGGGCAAAAAAAACAACAACAATTAATGATGAATAATAATAATCAACAGTAAATTTTATGCACACGGCGCTGACCCTGAACCCCTTCAAATGAATAGGTAGAAAGTTTGTTTCGAAAGCAGATTAAGTCAATCGTGGGGCAGGCTGAGATAAAGTTTTTTATGACACAAGTTTCTACGGCACAAAGAGTGATGCAACATATTATTTAAAAAAATATTTGCAACATTTCGAAAAAAACTTTGTAGCGGAAACTAACATAACAATAGCTACCAGAGCGTTGTAGTGAATAAGTGAATACATTTAATCTTAATAGACTAATTCAGGAGCATTTTCAATCTACAACTCTGAATTGCAGCGAGGTCTTTTGGGTTTTGGCGTAACCACGTTTTGACGACACGAGGCGCGAACGCTTGCAAAGTAAAAAGTTATCCAGGCAAGCGAAGCGAGGGCTAAAGGCCAAAGGCTAAAGCTTGACAAAATTCAAATCGCATTTCCGACCGTTGACGATTGCTCCTTTATACATAATTTTACTTGATTAATCGTAAAACCAAACCTGGAAAATCAAATTTTTAAAATCAGATTTTGTAAAAGATTATATTTCGTATCTTGCCAACTGTTTGTTATTTGTTGACTCAGTCATTTCTGTGTAAGTAAAATATTGAGAGTGACCATTGACCATCAACCATGGAGAAGTACTTTCCTTATGGAGATTGCGAAGCGAAGAACATGGATATTCTGACGAGAAAGGTACTCTGTGATGTGACCTTTATCGTTGGGTCAACTCAAGAGCGAGTGGATTGCCACACAGTTTTTCTTGCTGCCGGATCCCCGGTGTTTCAAGTCATGTTTGGGGACAGATGGAGAGATGATGGAAATCCCATTGAGTTGCCCGACGTTGAGCCAAAAGATTTTAGATTATTCCTTGAGGTATGTTCAATGTTGTATGTTTGAATAAAACAAAATTTAAATAAATAATAATCTGACTGGGTAAATACAGTAAATACGTAATTTCAAGAAAATATGTATCATTAATATTTAACTAAACTAAACTTGATTCAACTGATTGTTATCAAATATAAGGTTGACTGTATTATGTATGTCATATGTCGTATGTGTACAATTACGTACTAAAAAGTAGGTGCTACTGGCTAGTTCGACTATTTTAGGGTTTTAAATTCGTAAAGAGTCATAGGTCAGCAGTTGATATTAAACAATCGTAAACTGCACTATTTTAGGAAAGAAGAAGAAGAGGAAAGCAGTAAATTACTTCAAAATAACTAGTTTTGTTTTTTTTGCAGTATATGTACGCGAATCGGACCTATTTCAATGAAGTTTCAGATGTGGACAGCATGCTGTATTTGGCAGAAAAATACGACGTGGAGTCATTGAGAAACGTGTGTGAAAGGTTTCTTGAAAACAAATTATTTCATGTGCGTTATGAGGGTGTAGGTGTGGGCGCTTTGGGAGTTCTACAAGTTGCAGACAAATTCAATTTAACTTCAATTTCCAACAAAGCAAGAGACTTTGTGGTCGGGTATGTCATTTTTTATAGTTATATTTTCTTTTATTGTAGTACTGTGATCTGTGATTCTCGTAAATGTAGTAAACATCAATAGCTCTTTAATTACTAACTGCTGTTTATCACTAAATTGATTTTACGATTAGGAACTTCGACTCATTAGCAAAAACTAGTGAATTTTTGGAGCTGTCTGAAGAAAATTTGTGCACACTCCTGGCTTCTGAAGAGAATTCTATTGAGGAAATCAAGATATTTCAACATGTTTATAGGTACAAGTAAAAACGTACTTGCAATTTTTACATTAGTTACTCCGAGAGTAACTATATACTGGCGTTTTCCCTTAACTTGTGTTTAAAAAGATTTACAAGCGATTTTGAGAATGTTTATTTAAGGATGGTCTTAATAGTTATAATTTTAAAAATTCCGCAAGAAACTGTGTTTTGACACTACTTTTTGTTAATTCATATATAGCATAGGTACACACTGAAAAGAGAATTTGTCGCATAAATAATTGTTTGTCAGTTATTAGTGGTAGTAATAAATTAAATTATTATTTTCGTTTGGTTTATGCAACAATTTAAGGTGGGCAATGCTTCGACGCACTAGAGAGGACGTGAAAGTCTCTTTGAGGGACCCTCGTGAGTTTTTTGGAAGCTGCTTGAAGAAAATTCGGTTCCCTGCCATGAGCAGTCAAGATTTTGAGATCGTTCGAAGCTACAAAATTTTAACTGCTGAAGAAACAGCTGAGATTTTGAATTTTATTGAATTGAGCGCTCAAGACAAGTGAGTCGAATTATCAGTATTGCATTTGCAAGACCGAAATTAGGTTATATATAAAGTATGTTAAATTGCTTGCAGTTGAACTTACGTTTTTTTGTCTGTAGAAACAATTTCTTCTCATCGAAGCAGCTACTATACAAGCATCAGCCACGACCACGAGTCTTGCTGTATGACGGTAATGTTTATTCTTTGGGTCGCAATCGTTCACATGATACTCATCCAAGGAGTCCTACAGAATTATTGCTTAAGCAGGAGGACTGGTAAGCTATAATGATGTAAATTATTTAAACCTCTGAAAACCATTTGGAACCATGAAATCCATTTTATTGTTAAGTATTAAGTCAGATTTGGATTTCGTGTTTTAGGATAGAAGTTTATAAAGACACCTTTGTCCATGGACTGGAATTCCTGGGGCCGATTGAAAAGGATGCTTACTATGACATAAGTATTGTACTAAAAGAATACGTTGATTCCAAGTTACAATCGACAAGTGAAAGAATGACACAGCAGCAGTTTGGACGGAAAGGGAAAAATCTTCGTTTTATCTTCGATAAGCCCATCGCCATCCAGAAATCTGATCAACGCAAAAAAGATACTTTCGCGAATAAGTGCGTCGTCGAATCCACGATTACGGTAAACACCTTTTTAGGTTCCTACTTAGGAACGACTACGTTGCGAAATATTTTTTAAACGATGTTTTCTCGAAGTAAAATGCAATTACGTTAAAACTAGTTTTTTGATTTCTGTGTTGTTCAAGTTCATACACCGATTCATGTGGTCCTGGCTAGAATAATTTTTATTGAGTTAAAAAATGATTTTTTTCCGTTAGGGCCCTCCAACAAACTGTTACCATACTAGTTTCATTCAAACTGAATACCCGCTTGGTTTACAAGCTGGTGTGAGTATTCATTGGAAAAGCAAGACACTGGCCAGGATTTGGTTCAAGAAAAGCAAGAAATAATAAATAATTCACTCGATGCAGCATTCAAAACCAAATCGTATGACCTATTTGGTAGATTTTGAAAGTGTTGAGAATCTACGTACCTTACTTATGTTGCGCTCTTTTCTTTCCTATGAATTCATTTTGCGTAATGTACGTATATATAATAAATTAAATTACACATGATCACACAGGGGCTGTGAAAAAAATACATAACGCAGGTTGCGGTCGGTGGTTGTTCCGTTTATCGTTACAGCCCTATACCTACATCCATGTGCATTGGATTACAAAAGGGGTAGGTGGGTACTAAAGGTCCGTTTTTTGCGTTATGTATTTTTTTGCACAGCCCCTAATCATTTGATGTCAGCCTTTCAGCGTATAGTGTTAAAGTAATATGATTACTTTGCATTGTAATTACATAACTGTAAATAATTTCATCAAATATTACCATACGATTTACAAATATAGTAGACACGTGTAAGAGACTAAAGTTCAGTTTATTAACCTAATGTTATATTAGGCGATTAGAATGAATTGTTATGTGATTATTATACGTGCATGTATAATAAATAAAAATTATAACTTAAGTTCCCGAAGTTTATAGTTACCATCACTTTTATTTTTGAGAAGTTTTGTTTAAATGTAATAACAAATGAAAAAGTAGTGTTTTTCTTTCAATCGTTAATGAACGTTAGGTAACTCATCATATAAAACCACCTTCTTTGATAGTGTGTCAACAACAAGATCGTACTTTCGACTTTACTTCGGATCAAAATCTATGTTATAAATAATTACTAAATGCCAAAAGTAGTGCGCGGGTCAGTAATTCTTTGCGGTACAAGTTTGCCTCATATTATTATTGGAAATTAACATAGTATGGTGATCAACAGTTTTTCAAAAAGTGACAGTTTGGAAATATGCGTTTGTAAAAAGTGACACCTATCTAGTTCCTTTCAAAATCATATTGACGCCTCATTGTTGTTAAACGTAATATGGCGTTTCTAAATATATTATTTATATAAGTATGTATTTATTTTGCAAAACACCCGTCCCTGAAGCCTGACGCCTATCGGAGTCGTCCATATACTGTAGTCTGTAGTGTGAATGACAGTTAAAGCTACTACGGTCTATACTCGTTCTTTGACTATTTAAAAAAAATTTTCAGTTTGTATCACTTCGTTTAACCAGACGTAACGTGCCTAATTTGAAAACCATGCTGATACACTCATTAAGTTTACACTGATGCACAAACAAATGAAAATAACACGCATCCTGTAGGTTTCCTGAATTAAAGATCCTTTAAAAGTTCTACTTCTTGCAGTGACTCGTGTTCCAGCCTTCCTGGTAGCACCGCTAACGGTAGGTAACGCAATAGCCTTAACTTTTGAGTGCCCTTTTTATAAAAATTGAAAGAAAGCGACATACAGAAAAAATCTGTTAATATTAACATTAATCCGACCGTTTTTCGTTTTCCGGATAAATAAGAGAAGTTGATGATTTTTTACATTATTATTAAGAAATTATATGAATATGATAACAAAACTTATAAGTAGTAAAAATTATTATGGGGCACAGTTTAAGTTAACATTGAAGCTTCCGTAAATCCGCATCAATATATTATTACGCTCAAGATCTAACACTACTAACACTACATCGACGCATAATGTTATAGACCTTATTTTAGGTATACAATATAATACTTTTGTATCATTGGCATACGTATTGAAGTAGATTAGGCTCACGCTACTTGTACTGATTTCGGGTCGCTTTAATAATATTAGGTAATTTTGACACAAAGCTGTTTCCCCGTAGTTCTGCATTAGCAGTCATTTAAATATCGATTACGTTTAAACATACTAAAGGTCGCATAATATAAAAAAAAGGTTTGTAGAGTATTTATTTATTTTTCGAACTCCAGAAAAGTTTATTAATTTACTAATCAACTAATCAACATTAAAGCAACTACCATTAACTTCATTTTAAAAATGTGATGCATCAAGAAGTAATAATAAGGAATTTGTTTCAATCGCTTAGGTTATAACTTTCTTCGGCGATTACTACAGCACGTAATTATAGATTGCCAAAAAGCTGAGATAGATTGCTGCTTGCTGCGCATACTGGAGAAGCGTTCACTAAACTTCAGCGTCCTTGTAGCTGTGGAATATAAAGTAGACGTTAGCCAAAACGCAGGGAAACCCACGAAGATCAGACCAACGGTTCAACGAAAGATCAATTCTATCCTGCCTTGATTCACCTGGTAATATGTTTGTTTGAGAACCATGAATTGGCGACGAAGTAATCAGTCCCTGAAATTCAAAGCATATATTTACAAACAAATATAAACCAGTATATACATATTTATTCAACTAGTTAATTTTTGGATATGGCCGTTTTAACTCCATTATTTTTACAAAATTGTTTGTTACAGCATTTAGCTATGTCGAAGAGTTCTTTGATATTTTGAGCCATACAGCTTAGTTGAGTATAATAAAAGTGAAAATGTATTTATTAATTTTAGTTAAGACCACACCCAAGACGATCGTTACAACCAACTATAGGTAGAGTATTTCACCCCGATGGGTACCTGCACGTTTAGTTACTCTTAAGTATATAAGTCTTGCTTTGGTTGCGGCCAATTAGCCAACTTTGAGCAATCTGCTGATTGTTTAAAAGCTGTGCGAAAACAAAATAAACACTGCGTTATGTGGGCGACGCCTTAAAGCCAAATCTATTTGGTAAAATGAAAAGATGCAATTACTGTCTGCAAAAGCTTTTTATTTTATTTAAATTGTGAATGTTTGTGAAATGTTGAAATGTTTGTAGATTGTGTAAAAGCCATTAATTCTATGTCCGGTAAAAGTTTTGTAAGCCATTTGCCGATAATATTTTTATAAGGGTGTAACGACCGGTATCTACGGCCGACTTTGTAATGTCTAGGCAGGATTTGCACGTTTTGAATTTAAGTTTGGTCTTCATTTAACCGCATATTTTCATTTGACGACGTATATTCCCCTACAGTTTTTGTAACAATGTAATCATAAGATTGCGGAGGATGTAAAGGAACTTTGCTAACTAGAGTAAGAAAAGAATAATATTTTTAAACTACACCTTACACAAAAATTACCCTTTTTTGAAAATTTTTATTTTTACGTTTCAGTCAATCTGGCCATATACGTGAAACAGATGTACCTGAAGATGCAGTGAAATGTCCCTATCTGCACCTAGTAACTGAGCTGTTCAGCTGCATAAGTCCCAATCTAATGTTTTCTTTTAAAAACTATTTATTTGTCGCCGGAATTTTTGGCGTAGTTTTTGTTATCAAATTCATTCACAAGTCACCCATCATTAGGGGTGTGAACGCTCTACTAGGATTTGATTGACCACTCATGTTTGTACCAAAAAGAGTTACAAGTCCCGAAACAAATAGAGTTGTACAAAACCTGGCTATTGCTGGGTTAAAAACGTCTTGTTGGGATTAGAAAAAAATCTTAATAGTCAAAAAACCTAACATCAATTTACACGTATCGATCAAATTACAAACCAGAGCTAGAGCAACGCAATTGGGGGCATCGGACGTGAAATGGCGGGATTAAAATATGAAAAACTGCGGTTATAAAGTTCATCTGTTGCATTGTTGGCAAAGTGGGCGTGTTCAGGTTCAGGGAAAGGATGTCTACGTTACTTGTTTCTGATTATGTGGCAAGAAGTGTGTCATCCTTGCTTATTTCGGTTAGGGAAATGGTGAACAAACAAGTTTATTGTGCTAATTGTAATTCTTTTTTTCAAAATGCGGTCATTTTCATTGATTCATAGGTAGGCGGATATCTATTATCACGCAAAGTTTAGTAGCAATTTAGTTGCTACATATTACGACATTGGATTCTTGTATTATTATTATTCGAGTACACCGAGCAATTAGCGGCGCTCTTTGACATTAATTTATAACTCATGTTGCAAATATAAACCATGTTAAAAACATTATGATACGTATACTGGGTCCGTTGGGCTATCTTCGGTGGAGGACAGTGATGGCTTTGTTTTGTTAATAAAGTTCGTCTTTCTCTCCTAATCAGTAAATCATTCACAGACTTGCAGCAGTCAATTTTGCAATAATTTGATAAATAGTTAAATAATCTAAATAACGACACTGACATAATTAGAAAATGATTAGTCTAATTAGAATGTTCGACGAGCCAATACCGGAAAGGAGCCACACACACTCCAGTTTTAACGCAGACCGGCTGGTTTATAAAGGTAGAACATAAAACGTGGTAGTAATGGTTTGTTCACACCCTTTAATAATACTGAAGTACATGTTTCTCTGCAAGGAATTACAATAAAGTAGCCCTAATTTTAGGCTAGTGCTTTGAAATAAACATCTGTTCAGTTGATTATGGTTAGCTCTGAAACAAACTAGCTTTCTACTAAAGTCATGAGTTTCATTAGGGTGAAGGTCGAAGTGAGACTTTTCCTGTGAGTACTCTAACACAAGTAATTATATGGCGGGACGGTGAGAACGACACCGGGGGTTTCAGCATTGAAGTTTGTGTCTCAATGCAAATCAGCAACTTCTTCAAACAGTAGTTTGTATACACAAAATCTACTAACACAAACCGATATTTGCACTTTAATTTTTTCCATCAACCAGCGCACCGCAAAAGTGTTGCTGATAATTTGTTATACAGGGCATTTGTAAGCTGTAGTTCTGAACACTTGAAACACGAACTAAAAACTGTAAAATCTCATCTTATTAAGAATAATTCCCATAAAAAAATTATAGAAGATAGTATGACCAAAATGAAACTTCAAGTTGAATATTGGTATAAGATAGATTTCAAAAAAGACAAAGAATCCAGACTCTTCCTTCCAAATATAGGTCATACGCCGCATCAAATAGCTCATATTGTGAGAAAACATTTTGATTGGCTTGTGTCCTTCTTACCTGGTGAAAAAGGAATATCATTGCTAAACTCTGTAAAAGATAAGGATATTTCTAGCCATAAAGCAAGAGCACGAATCTATGTAATTCCTTGCGGAAGTTGCTGTGAAATATATATAGGCGAAACTGGCTTTGATCTCCAAATTAGAATCAAGGAACATCAAAACTACTTTAAGCATGGAAACAACAAAAACAGCAATTTAAAAACACGTATGGAAATAAAAGTCAGATCACACTATCAACTATTAAAATGATTGTGAAACCAAGTAACTATTATGCTCAATTTAAAATCATATTTCCAATCGCAACATTTACAAACAATAGAATTATTGTAATTTTGTGCTTTCAGTTTCGCTGAAAATTATTTTTTGCTTTAAAAAATGATTCCTCAATCATTCTTGAAGTAACCCTAGAGAATTGAAAAAGTTCTCAAAAGCTCGGCAACCCAATAAATCTTTGCTGTTTAAATTAATTTGAATTTCATATTTATTTATAAAAGAACATTCAGTAATCCAACAAAATGAATATATTATTTTAAACAGTAGTTTGTTTCTAATAGACTATTCCTACGGCATTTAATTTTGGCGCTTTATTGATTCATATATATTACAAGTGTATTTCTTACTGCCCTACCCACAAATGTAGTTCAAAAGGTTGCTAATAAAAAACTAGCGGAAAACGAAACGAAAATCTGTGCTTGTACTATGTTATTCCTTTAGCCTTACAGTGACTTCCTCTACCGGGTTTCTATTGCTTCCGTGCAACATACTCTAAAAACATGATCTCATCCTAAGAAAAAGCTCAGAAAGCGATAAGCAACCCTAATAATATTGTAAGTCTAGCACTATGTGTGCTCTTTTTTTTGATTATTCAGACTTTAAAAGACTTTATTAAATGGTAATATACATTTAGAACATCAAACAATACAGTACTCGTTGATCAAATAGAAGTGTCGTTTGAAAGCAGGCTTAATACCAAGGGATGTGTCACATACGACGCAATGGCCAAAATACGTACACTACGTAACCCATTGCTCTTATGCTTATCAATACTTGCATGTTTGCTGACAGTTTTGAACAACACGAGTACTTAGACTGCATATCCTTATTTACAACGCCATAAACATCCACTGATTCACACAATAGCTTTTTTAGACAATTTTGCCTACTGTCTTCTTCAACTAATTGATTTTTCAGTTGATGCCAACTACTCTGCTCTTATCAATCCCTTTACGCTGACTTTTGCGCAAACTGCATTCTCCTCAAAATACTTGCTGAGAGCCCGAAATTTTAAAAATGTAGGACAGTCTGTACTTTTTAAGGTCCGTAACACTAACTTTTGTGTTTTTCGGAATTTCCTAATTGATAAAAGTTTTGTAACTGACGTTTTATGGCCAAAATATTTTGGAATGTCGGACACAGATAAATTGGTACAGCTAATGTCTCATAATATTCCTGGAACATTGTGGAACATAGCCCGGTACCAAGAGGTTGTGACGTTACTTTACGTCAGGTACAATGGTAGTTCAAATCTGAAAACCGTCATGCTAGCCAAACACATGGAATTACAACGCTTCATTGTTAAAGGTAAGATACGTGTGATAACATTACGTATATTTAAATGTTTCCTCCATATGCATTTCCCTTCAGTTTGGTACTAGGAACCTTCCATAATTCATGTTTGAAATACTTAACACTGCTACAGTTCCAGATTAAGGGTTTTCTTTGTACTTTGCTTTTACAGGTCGATTAGATCCACTCTTTATTGCATTTTACAAAACATCTGACAATTTTATTTTAAAGCAAGTATATCACATTTGCTGGTACTGTTATACACAGAACATTATTGTTACGCTGATTGATTGCACAAATCAAAACTATAATAGTAGTGTTACTGGGGCCTCTAAAAACTGCTACAAACAGCTAATGACAACCTACAGGAAAGATATTCAGAATGGAAGGAAGGTTGTGTGGAGTTTCAATGCGGTTCATGACAACCTTAAGATCCGAACAAGCTTAGAAACTTATGTTCAAAGAAAACAAACTCGATCACCATTTCATCAAAACACGCCGTTGACATCGCGTTTGCATTTACGTCCTTTATGAGCTTAGCTCTCAATGGAACAGCCGTAATTGGAAATAAGTTAACCATGGCGGGCAAAACGAATTTAGTAGGCTTTATTCCGTGGGTATTCTTTCTGCCGCACCACACAAAGGACATCAACATGATCCATGACGTTTGTGATCACACATCTACCTCAAGAGGTGGACTTCTAGAGGTTGCCAAGGACTTGTATCCACTACGCCACAGGGCTTCCTTCATATTTATAACTGCGGATGGAATCAGTGAAAGTAGCTTTTCTCTAAGCACTTTTGCAAATCCCTTTCAACGGATGGTATGGGTCACTCTTGCCCTAGCAATTGGCGTACTGACTATTGTTATGGCTGTTGTTATAAAAGTAGTTCTAATGCTATCAAAAGGGTTCAAATCTAACATGAAAACTGCAACAGCTGTACGTATTATACCTATTTGTTTCTGGCTGGGCGGCGCACTTATTGAGCAAATTGACCGTGAAAGTCCTCCTGAATCCCTGCAAGACAGAAAAGTTAAAAATAAGAGAATTTCTAAGTTCTATTGTACGTTCTGGGGAGTTTGGTTGATAATGGGGATTATTCTGACTAACAGCTATAAAGGACTCCTTAAAACAAATTATATGATAGCTCATACTACACAAACTAAATGGAAATATCTGAAAGACATTTCAACGAATTTTACGCTGTACCACGACCTAGGTATGGAACACTGTCCTGAGCAAGGATGCATTTCCAACAATGCAATAAATGTCAATCATTATTTATGTGGTCAGCAACTGTGTATGTGTACGTTTAATACAAAAAAGAGTATTTATGATTGCTTATTTTACCGTCAAATGAAAACTCAACAGTTTAGTGCTGAGACATTCATGTTTCCTTTTCAAAACCTGAAGTACTTCTGCATAGAAAATATAAAGAGCGTCATTCGGAATGAGCTCTCTAAACCAAATACTGCCTTAATTACAGAATCTCGTAACTTTGAATTGTTTTGGACATATTTTCGTGAGGAAATGACCCTAATTGGTAAACAAAAAAAGAAGACTTCAAACTCAAAGTTTGCCCACAACAAAAAGGTTAAGGATGAATTCCTGAGCAAGCGCTACTACTTCTGCTCTTCCGGTAGACTGAGTAAACACCATGATAATCACGTGTCCACCTGAGGTCGAATGTTATTGAGCTCTGGCATTCATAAGTTCTGGAACAAGTGGCAAAATATTAGGTTTGGCACAGGAACACAAGAACGTCGTTTACAAGGCTCTGACAAGAATTCAAACATCTACAACGCGGATGACGTTATTGCCCCGGCGAAACCACTAGCATTTAAGTCTTCAGATATTAATCTGGTCTTTTATTTGTGGTTAGATTTGTTAGGAGTAGCTGCTGTTGTGTTTGCAGGGGAGCTTGCTGTTGAGTTTTCAAAATGTTTGTTGAAGCTGCCGTTTAAAACATTAGTTAGGAATTTGCGTTGCAACCAATGGCTTGAAGGGAAGGGATGCAAGATGCGGCGTAAATTAAGATTAACAACAATGTTTTGCAAAACTTAGAACAAAAATCAAAATTATATCTCGTTTTTAAATGTCAAGCAAAACCATTTGTGGTCAAATGTTTTGAGTTAAAATATTGGTTATTTTTCGCATTACGGTAATGATTGTTGTTGAAATTAAAATTGGAATCAAACGTTTCGTAATATAATATAACTGTTAGACCCTACAGTTGACGACCTCAGCCAAAGCATGCTGGCACACACCACGTACCAACACCATTTCCATTTTATGTATACATTCCGGATTGTAGGGCAGGTACAAATTTATTCTCTAGATATAGATTACAATTCTGCAACTATATGGCCTAAAATAAAAGTATAAAAATGATTTGAACGCTTTTAAACTACAAATTGAATGCCAAATTAGACTGTGTACTATGTAGACATTGTTCAGTTATAAACGGCAATTCTGATATGATTTCGCCGAAAGTGCGGAATTGTGAATAATTGGTGATTTGAGATCCGGCAGAATTAGAACAAATAGGAAATGATACAATTTATTAATTGCCAAATTAGTGCGTTGATAGTTTGTAAGTTTATTTTAGAATTAATCGAGTGATTGCTTAATTTCGTGTAATGTAATATTAATCGCTTAAAGCCGTGTACTCGTGTATTCGTATATTCGTGTATTCGTGTAATCGTGTAATCGTGTGGGTTTTTCTGTGAATGGATCCGGTAAAGATTTCGTGTATAAGTATTGAGAGTTCGGAATGGATGTGTGTTCGTGGGGGGGATATGAATCTATAGAATAGTACAGCCATCCACTAATATTAACCATTTGATTAGCGATGGCAAGCAATTATACAAATTAAAGAATTCATGTAATCTTAATTATTAACTGAACATGGAGTTGTAAAGTAACGAGTTATGTCATGTACAATGTACATAATTGTATTTGTAAGGTTTTGAGAAATATAGTGTACATGGATATGAAATGTGAAACGTGTAAAAATAATGATAAAAGCATAAGATATTTACGAGTGGTGCCATAATTAATTAAGAACAAAAGCATGGCCTCAAATGACAAATATTTGAATTATATTCTAAACAAGTTAGAGGTACGTCCTACGGACGAAGATAATTAGTAATAGAATTTGTGAGATAGTGCATTTGAGTTTATTTGTTTTCTAAAACGTTGCTACTTTGTAACAGTGAAGAAAGAGTCACCAGTGATTTCTAGGTATACAATGTTTTTGGCCCGTCCTGCGGACAGTTAAACGCTATAAGTATGTTTAGCCACAAAAAGTTAAAATACTAAAGCCAGGAATTGGATCCCGCTTAAACATAATTTGGAACGCTTAAAAATGGCATCATAAGCTACCGAAGCATAGGGACGCGTACCCAGTTCGTTTTGAAAGCAAAGTTAAGTATATCCAGTTTTAAATTTAGGAAAACAAACAAAAACGTTGTTTAGCTTTGTCAATACTTAGTCTGGGGATTATGTTTAACAGCAAAGTAATTTTGTACATTAAACAGCATATGTGAACTTCAGAATACATTATTAGATGTGTGGGGCAGGACAATCGCAACTGTCAATTGGAGGGAGGGTGAAACCCAGGTGGGACACTAAAAAAGCATCATTTGAATTTTATTATTATGATGAATAATTTGATTCACAGGCTTTTTATTATGTTTGTCGAATGCAAGTTACATTCAAAAAAAATAAACAATATATATCGTTGCCAATCGTTGCTGTGCGGTTTACTGCTAAACGTAATGGTTTTGAAAGTAATTTTTGCATTAAAAAGCGTTCCTGAATTTAACATTCCAATTGTATACGTCAATTGTGAGTTTCAATTTTAAAATGGACGTTGGGGGAGGGGGAGGTGAACACCGGGACACTAAACAAAGCATCATTTGAATTTTATTATTATGATGATGATTATCTCTAAACATATAAATTGTGGAAGGGTACTGCAAAGTAGACTAAACAGACATGTTTTTTAATAATCGAAAAGAATTTAAATATTGCCCACTTTCAAGACAAAAAATTTACTTCACTACCTCGTTAGTGTAACAATGTCTGATGTTTACAGTTTTTTTTATTGTGGAACATTATAAACACACATTTAGCAGTTTTGAACAAAACCCCAGGTACAACGCGGTGCTATTTACAACACAGAGTTTCGCAAAAATCGTCCTTTTCCGATATCCGGTTCTTTGGTCCGGCTCTTGAATGTCGATTTAACATTCACACTGCGAATATGGCGACTTAGACACTGAGTCCTCCCAGTCCGAATCGATCCGGGTCGATGTTCACGATGACGATGACGTCTCTCGCGAGACTGCTTCTAATACAAACATATCACTATGGGAAATGCAAGATCCTTGGTGTTCTGACCTCACTGGTTACTAGTCCGTGTCCGTAGATGCCTCAACACTAATCACAATATTTCCGACATCACCTCGATGCTGCATCACCACTTTGATGCCGCAACGCCGATCCGATGCAACAACACCGCACCGCCCTGACGCTACACTGCCCAGTTGGTGTTTCACCACCACCTCGATGCTGCACTTACAGAACGATACCACAAAGCTGACCTGATTCGGCACTTTTGACTTAGCTTCCCCCTCGTCCTACTAATACTCTGAATTAATTTTAAACTTCTCTTTCCGTTTATTTACACTTAATATTTTATCCAATATTCTCAGGATATGCCCGTTACTCGGACTTCAATAATCCTCATACAAATATTAATTAACTGAAACCTAGGTAATTGCTAAAACTACTGAAAGTCACTCTACCTTCAATGAAGAGGACTGAAATGAAAAAGGAAGAAAAACTAAATTGGGTCGGGGTAATCCGAGGTGGCTGATGGACGACTCAAACTTGTACGTCAACTTTAATCTAGCTTCCACAACAGACTGGTTCGTTTTTCCCACGCACTGCTTCGTCTGCCCTTCTCTGGCTTCCCTTCTCTCTTTGTCTTTTCCATTCCTTCCTCTTCCCGCCCAACGCGACCTACTTCTCCTTATCTAATATCTATTAATACACATACAGCTCCGTTCCTTCCTCCTCAGCTTCCACTGCACACCCTCCAACCTCGTTACAGGACCTTTATCAGCAAGGCACTCTTCACTTGTTACTACTTCCCTGCCTGGCTCCCCTCTCTTTCAGGTTCTGTCCATTACATACTTGAACGTAATCAACATAGTTGCTATTTTAGTAGCAATGAAATTCACAAAAACTAGTGTTGATATTCCCTCCATCAATTTAAACTGGCCAATCTTTATTCCAATACTCGCAAACGATTTGATTGCCTTTATAGCTATTGCATTATCGATTTTAATTTCTCCACTAATTTGGCTAAGTACTTCAAAAGAGCTTTGAATATTTGCCCTTAGTGGTCCATCGGTTGCTCGACCTCTTGTCCTGACTTTATTGGAAACGACCAAAATTTGCGTTTTAGACAGTTCCATCCGACAAAGTATTTAAAAAACTCTTTGGTGAATTAACCCAAACACGACCCTTATTTCTATTCCAAGTAACGCGTTAAAGCCGGAGACCAGGGGCGCTTTTTCAAAGAAATAAATGGCAAAGAAGGTATTGCAGACGCTTAGGGTCATTGCGCCAATTTTTAAAATGAAAACAGAACCGGCGCTGCATTAGCAGTGGTTGAACACCTATGTGCAGTTGGAGTCTGCGGCAGTGCATGTAGGCTTCTGTCCTGTCAGCTTTTCTTTATTAAGGTTGCTTCTGTAGAAAACCAAGCAAATTATGTAAAATGTTTTTAAAACTAACTTAAATCTTTAACAAAGGCCATAAACGGGTTACTTACACTTTTTCCAGATAATCCAAGAACAACTTGGTGCAGTTTATTTTCAAACACTGATAGCTGCAATTTGTACGTAAAATAGTATCGCGTAATAACAAATAAGTGGAGTGCAAGTTTGAGTGCGAGGGCTGCACTCTACTCCTTAAGTGCACCCAGCTGTTGCCTTGATACAGTTCATTCCAAATTATGACCACAGTTTGCCGCCAAAACTTAAGACTTCTGTGCAAGTACATCCTCACGACACAAATCCATGCAAAATGTACTGAAAAGGGATCAAAATTGTCGTGAAGCACCGAAAACAGGACTAACTGCAGAAATCGAAACGTTGCAGAGTGTAAGTAAGAGAAGATCCGTTGAAAATTTCCACGTGGAGGTTTCCTGGTAAATGGGTATTGTGCTGAGGTCGAAGCTGTTTGAGTTCAAACAAAGTGTTGGAAGGATGTTGAGTGTTATTGTGTTGTAACGGTTAACGTTTGGTTGGACAACATTATGTTTTGGGGCTTTTTTCGCGTTTACTTTATATTAAAATAGAATTTTGAATATGTTTTGTTGAATTAAAATTTTAAAATTAATAAAGTTGAAAAACATAATCGAATAATTAAAATCCTAGCTACTATTTAAAGATAAAGCAATCGTAAGTCATTACTTTTAATAAAACACATCTATAAAATGTTGATTACATTTTTTAGCTCTTCCAATGGCAAGGTCAAAGTCTAACAAAATTATGCAGAGTTCAGTAAGATTCGTTTTGAGCAGCGCAGCGAAGTGAGATAGAAGTCTAAGTGACGGTTAAAACACTATTACATTCAAGATGTCGAAATTCTGAGTATTATTTTTATTAGTTGGCACACATTTTTATAGTATAGAATGTTAGTCACAATTAAATTAATTTATACGTGTACCCTGTCCTGAATTGGAATAAATTGTAGACCAAGAATTACTACTGGATAAGAAAACCAAATATGCACATTAGCGTACTTATATTAATGGCCATATGTAATTAAGTTAGTTAAGTAATAATCAGCTTAAGCTGTTAAAATCGAAGGAATGTGCTACCTAATGATTGTCTTCATTCGATCGTGGACCTGGATGGTTGTGTCCAACTGAGTTCCCGTTCGCATGGAGACTCTGTCTTGTCGAGTTGAGAGAAGGTAGGAGGACGGGCAAGGTCTTATCTGGAACCTGATAAGGGGCCTTTGAA
>JAQFZC010003814.1:0-17678 GCA_034695205.1 Dicyrtoma fusca | reverse complement strand
GTAAATAACACTTTTTCAAAAAGGTCAAAACTAGTAAATAACACTTTTTCAAAAAGTTCAAAACTAGTAAATAACACGTTTTCAAAAAGGTCAAAACTAGTAAATAACACTTTTCAAAGCGGTCAAAACTAGTAAATAACACTTTCAAAAGGTCAAAAAACTATAAAATACCATTTTCAAACACATTCAAAATAAAGCATATTACGTTTCGAAAAGGTTAAAAATGTACCTACGACCTAACCGAATTATTTGCTGAAATACTAACAACTAATAGATACGCTGTATATATCATTATTTACACAGGCGTAAGTTTACATCTGACTGGTGCACCCCAATGACGTGGAATCTGACCCCTACTTCCAGCTAATATAGTAGTACATAGTGCTCATTTAAATTCCAAGATTAGTTTTGTACTGAAACATTAGTAATCTCCAGCAGTCGAGTCGAGTCCAGCTGTTTTCTGAAGAATTCAAGTTCGAAAGCTCCTAAATACGTCGAGCTACTGTCAACTGTTGGTTAAACATTCAACATTATTTCTGCCCTGCATCGATTTTACGAAAATGTACCCCCAAAGTGTACCGTTTGAAGAAGATTTGGATTTGATTGAACAGTCGGACAGACACAGCTACAACTATAGCCCTGACAGCAGCACTATCATCTGTGATCAAAATCAAGATTACATCGGTAATGAGCCGCTGGACCTAACGGTTCCAAATATTGACAGGGACCGTGTGCCATCACCATCAGTAAACCCGAATTTTAAGTATAAATTATTGACAAATTTAACTGCTGTTGCTGGCAATTTTGTGGTTCCAGACGTTCAGATGGAAACTGCAACGATTAATGACCGAAATGTTGCTGTCGCTTTAGATTTGACTTTGAACCGAACCAGAAAGATGGCTAATTATTCTCCTTTGCAGCTAATAAACTTAGTTAGAGATAATAATAATAATTTGGCGATCTCGACGGAAGCTTTTAATAGTAGAGACTTCTACTTTGGGATCAAGAATTACAGCTGTTCTGTGTGTGACAGTTTGCTCAGCTCATATTCTTCTGCAGTTCGACACTCACAGATCCACAGGGGCCTCAAGCCTTTTCAATGTCGGTATTGTCCAAAGACCCTGGCTCGATTTGACACCTGGAAATGTCACGAGACCATTCATACTGGGTTGAAGTCATTCGGTTGCCATGTCTGCAAGCGATCCTTTCGTTGGCCGTCGAGTCTCCGGGCTCATCTGAAGAAAGTGTCGTGTTACTAGTAAAATTATGTTTAACACAAATAAATACTGTCAACTATAAAATATTACTACAGTTTAGTAAATATGCTGTTTTGACGATTTCATGTTTTTCAAATAAATGTAATTCATTTATCATTTATTAATAAAAATGTTTCTTTTAGTATTAAGAACAACTTAGGATTCAAGGTACAACTATGTACGTACTCTATTAAAATACTAATTCACTAAAATGCCATTGTTTCTGTGACCTTTAGGAACGTATTATGCTAATGTTGCCAAATTTTCTTGAATAAAAGGAAAAATATGAGTTATAATTATAACTATGTAATGCTTATAAATGACAGAGTGAGATTTTTTTAAAAATTGACTTGAATATCAGAACGAATCAACCATTTATTCATAATGTTTTGCATCTGTAATTTTATTTTCTAAATTACAAGTGGCCATATCTTCAACATAATGCCAGTTTAGTACAAAATTGTAAAATTCAATTTGATTAATAATTACAATAATGAACTCTGTTTGTTTGCAATCATTTTGACATTCTACTCTCCTTAATTGAAAGTTTGTGAATATTCTTCAAGTGCCTGTAGAACCCAGTAGACCACCGAAATTTCGATTCACAGACTTGGCAACTGTAATTTTTCTGTCCAGTGTGGATGGTCAAGTGGTCCTTGAGGGTGTCTTGTCTGGCTAGGAACTTCTTACAATATGGACATCGAAAGGGCGTCACTCTGGATCCTCGTGAACTATGACATGATGACTGAGTTTGTCCTACTGGAACTGGAGCATCCATTGCGGACCCAATTGATGTAATTTTGGACCCTTTTTTTCTAGATTTTCCCGGTTTGACTGAAGCCTCCGGTGTGTCATCCGTTGCTGTCACTTTTACTGGGACTGCAGTTGCTGTTGATTTAATTTTATGACGCCATTGCACATGAAGTTTCAACTTTTTTGGGGTCGTGTATCGAGAAGGACAGTATTGACAGAAAAAGTGTCCATTGAAATCAGATCTGGTCGATATTATTGACGGCATTGCCATTGAAACGGCGTTCACATTATTCAGATTGACAGTGTCAGGATTCTGAGTGTGTAGTTTCTCATGGAAGTCACAATCTTCGGCAAAGTAGAAACTTCGAGGACAGATTTTGCACTTGTGAGGTTTCAAAGAAGCCATTTTACATATTTTTGTGAGACTTATACAGTCACATATACGTATGAGTGCCAAATTAATAGTAACTTAACAAACAAAAAATTAACACAATTCTTACAACGACTCGTAAGTGATTGTAGTTTTGAGCTTCAACTTTTGGTACCTCCTGGTTTGGGGTTTACAGCTATAGAGCACCGGCTATTGAAGTTAGAATTAAACAAATAGAAATTCTTACAGTATGTAATACGACCCAGTATAAAAAAATTCCTGCTGGCTTAATAATAACTTATATGTAGTTAGTTGCTTGAAATAATGCTTTTGTATAAAACTGTTGACTGTAACTACTGGTATGCAGCAAACTGTGTGTAGCATTTCCTTGTAGTACAGTTATTTTTTGCTTATTTTTTGCTCCGATTTAAGCAAAATTAAAGGAAACATTTCAGGAATTCAGAACTCGGCCGTTTATCGACATCCCAGCCTGTTTGTTGTGAGCTGTTGCCCCTGTCACAATAAAAATAAAGAATTTGCATACCAATATTAATATAGGTAGATGCATAATTTCCGTGATACATAATTGCACTAGCTATTTTTTAAATATTTATCCATAGAATTTGTAGGCACGAAGTTAAATATGTACTGTAACTATCTTCGTAACGTAACGTAAAGAAAATAAATAGTAGCTGCGCCCTCCTTAAATATAGAATAATATATTTTTTATTATTATTAAAGTATTTTCAATTATTACACTATAATGATGAATTTAACTATAGTTTATTTCTCTGTTAGGCAATAGATTACAGTACAGTAGTATCTCCATGGGCTTCTTGTGTTCTTGTGTTTTAGTTTTAATCTTTTAATTCTATAGACCGATTAACACCCTTTTATTATACTATACCTAACGGATAGGTAGATACATACATAGAACGTTTGTATTTTTGAGCGTCTTAATAATTATATACATAGTTCTGAATCTGAACATCAGAAAATCAGAAAGAACTGCTATAAAATATTAAAATGGGACCAGGGGCAGAATACCCCAAAGGGGTAAAACGCCCATAGAGGGGGACAGGTAAAAGGTAGGTAAAATGCCCCACAGACTTACAACATTGGGGGCATTTTGCCCCGCCCGGGCGTTTTGCCCCCTCGAGTGGGCATTTTGTCCATTCTAAGGGCACTTTGCCCCCTCGTGTGGACGTTTTACCCCCTCTATGGGCGTTTTGCCCCTTTGGGGCATTTTGCCCCTTACGGTCAATTTGCCCCTGGTAACATTATAATGGAAGGCCGGGGAAATAAGGTGGCCCGGGCCCCGGGCAAATACTCTAAAACAGGGCAAAACGTCCGAGCAGGCCAAAATAATCCATCACAACACGGCAAAAAATCTGACATGGGCAAAAAATCCGTCGCATTGCCCTAGCCACGTGGATTATTTGCCCGGGTCGGATTTTTTGCCCTGGTGTGACGGATTAAATGCCCTGCTAGGACTTTTTGCTCGGTCTTGGAGTATTTACCCGGCCTTCCATTATATACCTGATTACTATAATTATATATTACCTAGTCATTTATTTTAACCAGTAAGGTCAAAGGTCACTATTCCCAAATTCATGCTTTCATGATGAACCTCAACTTCTTGTCTTTTAGCCGCAAAAAAAGTGAAAGAATAAGCTAAAAGCTGCTTCTTATTGTGAGCTACAGCTCACGTGCAGTATGAGTAATACTGACGGCACTATTTAAATTCCAAGTTTAATTCTTTTCAAAGTGCTATTAAAATAGTTGAAGTTGAAAGTTGAATTAAAATGTTAAATGAGTAATAAATAATTTATTTTATTTTGATTAAGATACGTAGAGTATCTTGATTTTATATAGTTAGTTATTTTCTTAATCACTTATTGGCCGTTTATTGACATTGACAAGTACAAGTGCCAGTAGATACTGTCAACTGTTGACTGTCAAAACTGTTTCAGGTTTAAAATTGCTTTCAGTAGTGTTGTGTTGAATGTGAATGAATCGAAAAGTTTTAAAAGTGTCGAATAGGACATGAAAAGCTAAAAATTTTCCTACAAAAATTACATTGTATTGGGTGTTCTACCAAATAAGGTCAAAGGTGGCAAAGGTCAAAAGGTATCTAACTTTTTACTGACTTGCAACTTGACATGTGACAGGTGACAGGAGCCTCTGACCTCAAAGGTCTCGAAGGACTGTCTGCTAAAACTGCCAACTGCTGGCGACAAATATCAAATATCATGTCACCCTAAGTGGACGTGGCCGTGGCTACCGATTTTACTGACTGGTGCCATCAGGGGTCGAAGATAATGACAAACTGACAACTGAGAACTGACCGCACATTTTATAAGCAAGCAGGCAAAATGCAGACAGCGGAACCCATCAAGATGATATTTATGTGTGAATTCTGCTTTCAAGGGTATGTCCATGCGTCTGACCTCATTTCCCATAAAAAAGAAAAACATGAGTTTGGGGTCAATGAGTTGAAGGCTCCTGCTACTCCCCCTTTATTTGAGTCGAAAGTCAGTACCAGCACGGAGAATAGAAATCTTAAGGAAATGAAGAAGTCAGCAATAAAGTACGTATGACCATATAACGTATGCGGTCAGTATAAATTTTATTTAGTTAATTTAGATTAAATTTATAATTACCTAAATTACTTTTAAATCGTGCATGCCTGAGACTTGGTTGTTCGTATTTATTCTACAATTTACGTGAAATTAATTTATTACAGAATACCGACGAAGAAGCCGAGATACAAAAGGAAGTCAAAACTGGAACTCGAAGGTTCCTCGTTGACACCCAACGAAAAATCAACTTTAAGCACATCGAAGAAGAAGCTACATCAGGTTCTTCGATTTAAACCAAGCACTGTTTCCTGTCAACTCTGTCCACAGACGTACACTAATCAAAACCTTTTAGACCGTCATGAACTAGTGGCCCATGGATCTTCCAGCGTGATCAAGACCGAAGTCGTTGAAACCGAAAACGAAAATGAAAATGACGTTACCGGTTATGGTAGCAGCTTTGCCCAGACTGATGCAGTACAACGAAATTCCCCCAACGAAATTTCAGCAACTAGATCACCTAAGAATACAAATAATTTTAGTGCCACATCAGCTATAATCATAAAACCAGCAGCAAAAAATACAAAATTATTTCCTTGTAAGTACTGTCCAAAAATGTGTGCATCGAACCGGTTCCTTGATCTGCACGAGAGAGTACATACTGGGGAAAGGCCTTTCAAATGTCAGCACTGCTCAAAGTTTTTTGCCTACTCGATGCATCACATACCTCATGAGAAATCCTGCAGCTTCAATTATAATAGCAAGATCCCACCGCCACTAGCAACAGTCGAAATTAATAATAAAGAGGATCAGAGTAATGATAATGATCGTTCCATAAAAATTGCTAAAGAAACAGTTTCTATCCTTGAAAATGTTGATCGAGCCAGGAAAATGTTACCTGTGAAGGTGAAGCAAGAAAAACCGGATCTTTTAGAGACAGTAATGATTGATCAAAGCAGCAGCATGGTCATCGGAATCAGCAAAGTTGAGTACTTCGAATGCAAAACTGAAAAAGACCCTCCCGAAGACTTCAAATTTCTTGTTCAAACGTACAAATGCACCTTTTGTCCAGAGGCGTTTACAATCATCGAGGAACGACGGATTCACGAGAAGTCTCATTCCGAAAAACAGCTTTCTGAATGTCAGTTCTGCCAAACAGTTTTTGTCAGCCCGATGGGACTGGAGAATCATATTAGGAGGCGCCATAGCAACATTCAGTAAGACAGATTTTGTGATGCTTTCAACTGTCTTCAAACTTCAAAAGTTTCGAGCTAAAATAATTTATAATACGATAAAACGATATCTACATACATGTGTACTAATTGCTACTGTTGTTTAACGTTGAGCTTTTGCTGTTAAAATATATGAAAATGATTTGTTAAATTCATCAGTAGCAATGCTAATGCCTTATGCGTAGTAAGTTTGCAAAAAATACGAATTTTTCAGACTGATACTTTGTCAATAATTAACTACCATTTTATTTTTTATAGGTATAATTTTGTTTATAATAGTTAATTTATTGTCTACTTTATTTTATTTTCAACTTGACTTTGAGATAATACGTACTACATACATATTAGTTTTATTTTTTAATTTTATTACCGTACAGTTTAATACCTTAAATATATAGATATCTATAGATCAATATAATTATATAATATAGTAGAAACATACCCTGTATATTTTTTAAAAAGTGCACAGTTTTAGTCTATAATTTTGACTACTTTCTTGAACTCATTTAATTGCATTACAGTCAACAGTACAACATATAAATTGGTTGATTGATGTAGGTATATATGTAGGTAGTAGGTAGTTTTTAATTATCCTAAATAAGAATATTTTGTTGAAATACTTTAACACAGCCTAACTGCCATGAGACAGTGCAGTATAATTTTACATTTTATTACAATTACAAGGATTAACTTTACTAACTAGTAAATAGTCAATGAAAATGCTACGAAAAAGTTAACCAACTAACTTTTATGCCTCACAAATGCCAACATTAGTATTGTTAAGTAGTGATCAACATGAGTAATTTTATTATTATTATTATACAAAAAATGCATAAATAACCAAGTTTTATTGTAATGACAATGTTGAAGGTGCCTGTTTAAATTTTCTTGTAGGTAATTATATTTTATACTAAAACCTACAATAACCTGCATACGAGATTATGAATTAATGTTTTTGTTGGCAATTTTTGTGTATGTATTAGCCCTGGGATTCATGGGGGTTATAGGTAATCTGGAAATTAATTACTAATTATTGTAAGTAATTAATTAGTCCCTTCTTCACTGTGATTCAAGATAATGTGCCATTGAAGTGTTTCGTTCCGAGCATATTTATTCGGGCACTCCTGACACTGAAACGGTTTGATTCCGGTGTGTACTTCTGAGTGTCGGTTTAATGTAGATTTTGTACTCAGACATTTTCCGCAGATTTGGCAAGGAAATGATTTCTTCAATTTCGATTGTTGCGTTTTAATTGCAGGCCCACTTTTTTCATGCTGCTTTCGTTGCCTCCCAACCTTCTTCATTGAACACAAAGTTCGTTTCAAATGAACATTAAGTCGACCCATGGAAGGAAACTTCTTACCACACACTTGGCATTCAAAGCGCAAATCCCCGTTGTGAATTCGTTCATGATCTCGTCTCAAACTGTTGCTTGCAAGACCTCGATCGCAGATGGAACAGAAAAATGTTTTGGCTCCGCTTTTTACGGTTTTTATTATTGTTGAAGGTCTGTCAGTAAATGAGCCTGATTGTAAGTTTGAATTTGTAATTGCTGAGGCTGCTTCGCTGTCTTTAGAAGTTCCGGGTAATTTCGGAACTTGAGTTCGAAGAGCATTATTTGCTGCGGGATTTTTATCTGTATGACGCCATTTGATGTGAAGTTTCAACCGTTTTTTGTTGCTATAGCGAGATGTACACAATTTACAGTTGAAAAAATGCTGCTGGGATTTATTATCATTGAGTTGGTCCAAATTATTTACATAGTTTTGAGTTCGGCTCTGTACAGTTTCGACGTGTGAGTGAAGTTTTTCATGAAACTCACAATCTTCGCGAAAGTAAAACTTTTTTGGACAGGATCTGCATTTGTAGGGCTTTTCAGTTGATATGTGGCATTCGATTTCGTGGTTTGAACGATCTTCTTTGTGGTTAAAACTTTGTGGGCAGAATCGACACTCGGAGATGATGGACTTATACATGTTGATGGCACTATTGTTTGTACTCCTTTTGTCTTTTGAATGTTGCCCAGTCCTTTAATTATCGGTTTTTTGGTTTTGTGGAGGATTGTGCCTTCATATACTTAACACAGAGTATTGTATCTTTGAAATATTGAGCAAGTTGAACCCTGAACTGTTCTGGATTGAATTTTAATCCATAGTAGGTATGTTTGAAATGTAATTATTACATAATATGTAATTTGACTGCCGTCGCTGCTCTTTTGAAATCGGAGTTGGAATGTTTTGTTGGTATTTTGGTGGTATTTATTTGCTTAAAAGTGTTTACTGGTATACCGACGGTGTGTTTTTAGTTTATTTTTATAGTTGATAGCGTGTAGTAAAGTAAAGGCAATTATCAGTAAATCCCTGAAATTGTTATGTAAATTGAAGATTTATTTTTTGAATTCTTGACTGCAATGGAATAGGAATATGGATGATGGATGTGATACCCGTGCCATGCAGCTCAAAAAAGCACAAAATTTCTGCGCAATAATTTTAATTTTAACGTCCATTATTTGAATTTATTAGTACTGCGAAATACCAACTGCAATAAATTGTAAATACTTACACTGATTGGGAGTAAATGCCCTTTTTTATTATAGGTAAGCTATAATTTATTTTACGTTACATCCAGCTATCTTGAAAAATAGATCGTGAGTGTCCAAATACATATAATTATATATATTATATATTTATATAAATGTTTATGTATATTACGAAGCTTTGAATTTTGTAGAAAAGTAGGAGCCAAACGAGCTACTTTATCCAATGTAGAAAAATACAGAAACAACAATTAGGGCAGCCATAATTAAACTGAAATGATAATAGTACCTATGTATACTCAATACTTATGCATAGCAAATAGTAAGTAGCTTAGGTAATAAATGTGAGTAATGGCAAAACAAAAAACGTAACAAAAATGTCTTTTTAGTTCATTTATGCTACATTTTGTTTATTTAGCTTCTTTCAGAGTAGCAATAGCGCAATGACACTTGAGAGCTTCCATTTTTTTCGTAAAGCTTTTTAGGCAATGCTGGCATTTGAACGGTTTAGTGTGGACACGAGAATGAAGAGTAAAAGCTGCTCGGCTTCCAAGTTGCCTTTCACAAATATTGCAGGTAAACTTCTTTCCCTCGGTTGACCGCTTTCTCGAAAGCATTTCTCTACCCACGGTAGTAGTGTTTATTATTTCATGTTTTGTTTCATTATTTGCATTATTGCTGCTGCCAGAATCATTCTTGACATTTTGTCGACCATCTTGACTGCCAAAATTACGTCTTTTCTCTGCGCACTTGGATCGTTTTGAATGGGAATTAAGTCTACCAAGACAGACAAAGCTTTTACTACAGAAAGTGCATTTACAGGGGAAATTTCGGGTGTGAACTGCCATGTCATGGTGTTTTCTAGCGGTACTGCTTGCGAAGCCTCTGTCACACAATGAGCAGAGAAACAGAGTCGATTTTTTAGTTTTCAATTGCTTCTTTTTTAAGGGCAGTGCTGTTGGACGAGACTTTGAAGTTTTTCTCGGAGTTTTTTCTATTTCGTTCGATGTGGAAATTAAGCCTGAAGCTGGAGCCGGAAAGGATGCTGCTGATTTGGTGTTCCTGTTGTGCTTATGGATCCTTCCCATATGAACATGCAATCCTTTCTTGAACTTAGAGTTGAACGGACAGAATTTGCAATTAAAACTGTTGCTAGAAGAACCACTGGCACTGCTAGGTGATGCGGCATTGTTAATCTTCTGAGGTGGCGGAGCTCCATAGCTATTTGCATCTAAATTAGACCAACTCTCCGAGTGTAGTTTTTCATGGAAATTGTTATCTTCTGCAAAATAGAATCTTCGAGGACAGGTTTTGCACTTGTACGGCTTCACAGCTGGCATGTGATTCTGTTTTTCGTGAATGGACCGATGGTCAAGGCGATGGAAGCTCTGAGTGCAGAATCGACAGTCCAAGGGATTGAACTGGACAGAATCCCGGGTGTCCATCTGAAATTCGGTCGATCCAGCTGTTACTGAGCTGACATTGATGTTCGAAGTGGCTGCCTCTTTACTATGCTGCCCTTGAATCAGTATAACTGAATCTTCGCTGTTGTTTTCATCACTCATATCGTCATCTGCATCTTCATCTTCATAGTCGAAAGCATCAATGAAGGACTCAGATGGGAAGAGTGTTTTGGTTTTGGGGGTCCTTGCAGAACGGCGTACAGATTGAGAAGTATTACCCAAGGAGCTTTCATTGCTAGTAGAAGCGGAACTACTATTGCCTTCCATTATTGGAGCTCGACTCTTGAATTCCTTTGAATTTTGAACTGGAATTTTAATTTTCTTTTCGTCCGAAACTTGAACTTTTATCTCGTGCAGATTATACTCCTCACCGCACACTGACTTATGATTTGCTAGACTAGCTTCGCTGGTGCAAAATTTCGAGCAGAAGCTGCATCTGTAGTACTTCGTGCCATAATCTACTGCATTTTTATGTGATGAAGATGAAGATGACGGTAACATCGGCTCTAGGGACATTTGGACCGCAATTGGACTTGAACCTTGAAGTGAGGCACGTAGATCGTCCAAATTCAAACTATTTGCGATTTGTTCAATAGCAGCAGAGGTTGAAATGGAATGCTGTTCGAGCATTACGTTAATACTTCATCACTTTAGGATTGAAAATACAATCGTACGTCGTACGGGGTTAGATTCTGAAAAGAAAAAGCCGAAACATTGAAATTAAGTCACTGAAAAATCACACTAATGATTAATGATGTTTCCCAATCATTATAAACAAAATGTATAAACTAAAGAATTATGTCCCTTACGTTTCTTTAATAATCTTCTTATGTTGCTTTTGTAGGTAGCTGTAGGTAAGTATCCATTGACCAGCTTAGGATCGATAAAATGGTAGTTGTAATAGCTGTCGCTGGACCTCCGAATTTGCACCAACTTGACAAGGGGGGAACTGGAGTACAACTATCGACCTATTAATTATTATTGTATTATATTATAAGTGTAATTATTTAATTAACTTGAACACAGGGTAAGCTTAAGCCTGTTCGTTCGGATCATATCTGACTAAATAAAACATAAATTTCACATTCTACCGCACTGGTTGGCTTGCGACTGCAACTCTAGATTCCTTAAATTCCAATCACGAGGGAAAATGTTTGCTCTTTCTGTGATGTTCGTAAATTATTAACATTCTTTCATTTCACACACTTGAGCTGTGTAGAACTAGGAAGCTGCAAACTGAATACTACTATAACTAATGACTGTTCAAAAAAATATTTAAAATTCTCATTAATTATCATATTTCAGCTCAGCGCTGTACTGTACTACTGCGGTTAGTGAATACACTTTCACTTTCGAAATGTTTGTCGGTAAAGCCTTTAAGGCAATAGTATCTACACTTTACGATGGACCCATGAATGTTTAACAGCCGATCCCCTAGAAGGCAACCAGCAATCACATATTGTACATCGGAAATATTTGACAGGTTCCGTATTTTTACTTTTTTTGACATTAGTGAAGATCATAGGGGATAAGGCATCCGTTGGTCCTAAATATGACTGTGACTTATTACTGCGACTGCTATGTTTTACTGTTAATGTTTCCGATGCATCCCCATCACAGACCATGTTCTTTTGATTCACATCTGTCTTGGTAGAAGAAGGGTCGGGTTCCAAATTAGCAATTAAATTTTGATGCTGAACTTGCGTAATATTTATTTGCTGGGTTTCGGTTTGATTTTTTGAATGTAATTCACAGTCAGAACGTGCATTTTGAGTAGGTTCACATTTTAAATGTTTCTTTTTCATGTGCTGGTCGAGTCCTTGCTTGCTAAAGAAATTTAGGTGACAGGTAAAGCAGTTGTAAAACTTGAACTTGCCTTGAGAATGGAATTCCTCGTGCTCGAGACAGCTTTTAATTGAATCAAATCCTTGAAGGCAAAAGGTACACTTATACAGCAATAATGGTGGCTGTCCATCTGCATTAGTATTGACACATGAATTGACGGCATCCGAGAATTTTGAGCTGTCGATACTCTTGTCCGATCTAAAGAAAATAAAACCATTATAAATTAACTAAAGAAATAGTAAATGCATTATTTGGTGGTAACCGAATTGCACCTGCATCTCAATCTAAACACAGAACTATAATGCTATCAACCAACGGGCTTCCAGGAGTTTGCATGTTTAAAAAAGTACAGATATTTAAAAAGAGTATAATAATTAAAATAGCTACTGCTACAGTCAAATCACTATAGTGACTTTACCTAAAGGAACTAAAATTGTAATTCACTTGCAATTTATTCGATTTGTTAACCCTTCCTGTTTTCCAAAACCGAATTGCAGTGGGGAAATTTCTTCGGATGGCTACTCTGTGTAACTTGAACCGATTCAGTCCGTTTTGTTTCCGGCAGTCCATTTTGTACCTTCAAAAGAGCTTTCGTACTTTGGCAGTCAACAATAAACTTCCTTTTAGCTGACTGCTATAACAAACGCAGAACAATTATTAATTATTACGATGCCAAAGCAATTAAAATCGTTACTGTAATTAAACTGTAACTGTATACTTAAAATATTCCAGAAAATCGAGCTTTCCCGCATACTTTAAAGCTAACGAAAGCAATATTTAGTTGACGTTCTTTCACTGATTTAAGTTATAGTAACTACAGCTAACCAGCTTTCATTTACCGTAAATCTTCAATTAGTTTTCAAAAATTGATTGCTCAATCAAAAATGGGATAAAAATCGAACCCTATAGCTTCAAAAGCTTCACAATGGATATCTTATTCATGATAACTGATAACTTATACATTTACAGATTATGTAATTATTACTTTATGTAGCTCTTGCAATGAGAAATGAGAAGTTGACAACAAAAAGTTGAGAAATGCGCAGTAAACAAAGAAAAAATTGAAACTTTTATTCAGAGGAAACTAAGGCATTCCCATCACAAATCCACTAGAAAAGATATCTTTTGACATAATGATGATGCAAACCATACAAAATCTAATCAGTTTAGTCGTTAGTATTTTTATTTAACATCCAAACATGTTTTCACTATAATTACGTAATACTATAACATTTTAAGTATACTATTAATTAAATCACAAGACATAAGTAGACACGATCCATACAACAAAAAATTGAATTAATACATTACTACAGAGAATAATGCTGGTAATTAGCTGCCAGTTGTATGTTCGTACCTAAAGACGGTTAGCATTCTAAAATAGTGTAGCAGTAGAATTAATTCAATTAAGTATACGAAACAGCACACTCAGGATCAGGACTCATAACTATTTAAATGTGAACGAATCAAAGTAGGTAGGTAATAACAGTAAATAAAACTGCAGAGAGTAATCCATTAAATACTTTTACATAAATCTAATAAATAGCAACCTCAAGGTGTTTGGTTGTTGGTATTTCGTACACAGAAAGAAGCTTAGTAATATCGTAGCTGGGTATGCACCACATGCCTCGGGCATTGGACAGGTTTACCAAGGACCACTAGTGACATACGGGCGAATTTGATCGAGTCTTTTCTTGATTTCTAAACAGAAATGAAAAAATAAATAAAATGTTACGTAATACGGTTAAAATCTTAACGAAAAAATGGTACCACATACATAATTCTATAATCTATTAAACACATATTGTATTGTGGACTGCGCACTTACTTGAAAAATTAGACAATCCTCCAGCTGTGATCCTAACATCAATATTGACATCTGGAAGCAACTCAAAAGCATACTTCCCCGTCAGTTCAGTCATTAAATGCATGCAGTCGATATCGTTTAGCTCATTACCATCGTCACCAAATTCCATGGATAGGGACTTCAACTCTGACACGAGACAAGAAAAAAGAATTTTGCATTTAATTATGATTCAATACTAATGTACTAATATGTCACGGAAAAATACAACGTCAAAGTTGAAACACAACCTTTTAAATACAGAAGGGATGCATTTTCCCGTAGCAGATTTTCATTCAGCTTTTCCCCAATTTCATCTTCTGACATAATTAACAGAGTGCGATAAGTTCCATGTCCCAGCCCAGTGAATTCCACATCGAGAGGTGGATAAACGTCCGAGTGACAAGCACAGAAGCTACAACCAACAACAAATCCTAACCGAAGTACCTGCAGCTTTGCAAATTTCCAAATTGCCTTGGCAATCTTAGAAAAGTTATGAATCCCTTCAAATATTCCTTGACTGACATTGGGGAACATCAGGGAGAACTTTTCCATCATTCCCTCCGTGAAACAATTAGCTTGATCAATTTCAAGTTTCTTAACGGTTTGCAATGGCTCAAAATTTTCTATTAAGCGATCATTCACCGCATGATAGCTGCCCAGATAGACAGTGGTAAGATTAGGAAAAATTGACTTCATGCTCATCCCTATGGGAAACAATGTTGTTGAAGCCGCTCTTTGAACTAGCGGATCGGCATTTCCAACCCCACGAAAAGGGTTAGAGTCAGGATCTTGAATTGACAGCTCACGTACCTTTGCGAGCACAGGCATAAACAATCCCGAAAGGTGACCAGTTGGACACAAATAAACACTCTTCAAAGTCTCAGAGCTTGATGCTAAAATGGCTGACAAGCAACCAGCTATTCGTGGGTAATATGGGTGACGGTCCAGGTAGTCTAAGTAGGACCAACCAACGTCGATGCTGCTTAATTTTAATTTTGTCTCGGAAAACTTCTCGTAGGCCAGTAGATTCGTTGGAGTACAATTAAATTTGAAAGAACGTAACAAGTGAACTCTGTTACTTTCTATCAAATATGTCACGACCGGAAGATTTAATTCATAAATAGTTAAATCTTCTAAGTTGACACACGCACGAACTAAGTCCAGGAGGATTTCACTAGGGCAAGCATCTTCAATGCTCAACATTTTTAAGTTCGGCAAGGAAAGAGCCTTCACATTCACATCCGAACCTCCAAATACACTTTTAGTTCCAAGTTCGACATTTTTGACCCATTGTCTAGGAAAGTAGACTACGCACAAGTACTTCAGATTTGGTGCTTGTTCAGTTAATAGCTTATGAAAGTTGTCCAAAGTTGAGAATTCAAGGCAGTTACTGTCGTCGTCATCGAGATCCAACGTCAGACTTTTGATGATAGATCCGTGGGTGTCCAGAAATTCCTGAAACTGAATATTCCTCAAGTAACCACAATCAAATGTGTAATCGCTGCACGGAAACTCAAGGCCTGGAATACAACTATTTACAAGTTCAACAAGCTCTCCGAGTGTTCTTTTAGTCGTTTCACCGGTGGTGCTGTTGGTTACACGATGAAGGAAACGATCTGTGTTTGGATCAAAGGTGAATTCAATGTGTAGAGGGGAGTCAACCTGATTCAATAACTTTGTTGCAGCGGCACACCAGCGAGAATTCACGAGGCGAATCGTTTTGAGAGAGTCAATAGAGCTTACATTCGAAAGGATCATTGAATGTACGAGATCGATGGAGAATACCAGAGTTTCTGGGGGAACATCGTTGCTAAGCGGTGCGGAAGATTCTTCATGATTAAGTCCGCCTTCATTTCCGGGACAGTGTTCCGAATTAGCAGCATTCTGGATGGCTTGCACCTTCTTCAGAACATCATCCATTATTGGAAGTTCAACTTTGTTTTCTTTGCATTCATTTAGCCAACGATGAAATTCGTCTTGAGTGAATTTTGAATCACTTATAAAATATAAGCGAAACACTTTGCTGTCATTGCCGTAGCGAACTTTGATAGCTTTGTTAGTCCATGCTTGACCTAGCTGATACTTCTTGGGGGTTTCAACTACGTCTACAATTTCTGCTATCTGTAATATATTGTAAGCAAATTCATAAAATGGTACATAGCAATACGATTATACGAGGAACGCAGGTTCTTTCACTTATCACTACGAAAGCTTTAATTTAAAAGAGAAACAAAGACGTAATTATATACTCGATAAAGGGACTTTGTAGTATTCGGATCCAAACCATCTGCAATACGGACGAAGCATCCTGAGGGAAGATGACTGAGGTCCGAAGAATGAACCCATCTATAATATTAAAAAAGTCATCTTAAAAATAATAAATAAGCCAAAACTAAATTTTTTCCTCATAATATAATTACTACATTGTTCTCGAACGATTCTGTTGAAAACTCTGCTTATGTTCATGGTTGAGGGTATACTACTATAATTATATCTATAACTTAATCTAAAATAACTTCAACAGACGACAGACAGACAACTACAGACAACAGATGACAGACTGCATCACATCAATGATCAATAATCACCACTAACAAGTAACGCATATGACGTACATTCAACATACTAAATATTTTATATAATTAGATCTTATTTATAGCCAAGAAATGAAACTACTTTCAACTTTTTCTCTCTCGTTTATATTATTAACTTACTTGTCCAATGTCGTTCTTGTTACGGTAATTCCATTTAAGTCGTCCACACTGTTCACGTAAATCGACATCTTCAGCCTTCCTTTAGTCGTAAATGCTGAGACCTTTAAAAAAAATGGAACAAAAAATGGTCAGCTATACATATGACACAACACAACTCATGACTCAATCGATCATTTCTTTATTTTGCAACTTGTATTTCAAAATGTAATGTTCAATGTTTGACATCTGTTTGTTCGCAGTAAATGTCAAATGTGAATAGTATAAATTACATTCAATAAAATACAAATGACAATAAAATATGACTACGTACAACGTAATAATTACATGAAAAATAACACAAATATGGAAACAATAAATCGCAAGAAATGATTATTTTATGATTGATCAAACAAACGTAATAAAAGCTTTACATGCTCCCGCATTTACCTTTTGCTTTCGATCAGTGCTGCCCTAGTCTAGTCTGCCTCGACTAGACTTTTCAGCTTTTTTCGGTCGCTTGACTAGACTAGACCAGCTGCCTTTGATTTTGGACGTGACTGGACTTGACTAGACTAGCGAAAATTTTGGGCAGCACTGCTTTCGATGGATAAACTATTAACTTTGGATTTGATTAATACGGTCTACGGTGCGGTGGTGAGTAGGGTGCCTCCAGCTAAAGTTTTGCTTTTAAGATTTCTGCTTTTGCAAACTAAAACTGGTATTTCCTATTTGTTACTGACACCTTTTCGGTTTTTCCTGTTTTTGAGCTGAATTGTGCTGAACATAAATTCAATTCTTGCCGTGTCCGTTATTTCTGATTTGGGTCGACTTATAATAAGTATATATGTATTACGGACTAAGCGTGTCCCATATAGTATAGGTTCGAAAAGCTACGAGGAGCCGTCCAGCATATCTCAAAATAAAATTAATATAATTCGGCGTTGTTTTCCTTTCCAGCGTATGAAATAATCCCACCTTTATCCCCACGTGGGGAATGGCGGCGATTGATTTCTGTAACCAGCGTGATGTTATTTTTTCCCGTGGACACAAATCCGTTGAGGCTTTTTCTTCTAGTCTCAGTCTTGTCAATAACTTTGCTTTGACT
>JAQFZC010003813.1:0-17690 GCA_034695205.1 Dicyrtoma fusca | reverse complement strand
ATTTACTAGTTTTGACCGTTTTGAAAAAGTGTCATTTACTAGTTTTGACCGTTTTGAAAAAGTGTCATTTACTAGTTGTGACCGTTTTGAAAAAGTTTCATTTAGTTTTGACCGTTTTAAAAAAGTTTCATTTAGTTTTGACCGTTTTGAAAAAGTTTCATTTAGTTTTGACAGTTTTGAAAAAGTTTCATTTAGTTTTGACCGTTTTGAAAAAGTTTCATTTAGTTTTGACCGTTTTGAAAAAGTTTCATTTAGTTTTGACCGTTTTGAAAAAGCTTCATTTAGTTTTGACCGTTTTAAAATGTGTTATTTACTAGTTTTGTCACATAATGATATTTTCCATTATGTGGACTTAGGACATATTGCAATTAAGCTGAGACTGGACTTGGGACACATTGCAACTAAGCATACTTTGGACTTGGGACAAATTGCATTTACACAGACGGTATAACTGAATGGATTAAAAATTGTTTGGAGATAGGCTACATACATGCTATACTCCTTCTTCCTAGAAACGAGGGAATCAAAGCTTTGTCCATGAATACACTTGAGAGATATACTGTGCCAGAGGTCTAGGATCTCTTCGTACATTGGATACGCCCCTTTAGCGTACTTTCTGAGAAGGGCATACGCCATGCTTTCACAGAGCAAGCCGTCGTTTATAGCGGCCATCCCAAGGTCGTTCGGTAAGTACCAGCAGGGCTCATTCCGTCGTGTTTTTGAACCGTCCATCATGTCATCCAAAATGAGGGTACAGGCTTGCATCTATCACAAATTTCAAACGACTATTTTAAGCAACCGCAAGAATCACAAGCGCTATAACTTATTATCAAAATGTGCAATGTTAAAAAGGCCCTACAATCTCAACAATCCATCCAATCTTATACAAATTTGGAAGCTCCCGCCCATTTTGAGAGGCGGCATTCATCTCCGTTGCCATTTTAATTAGCAGAGATGACCTAGTAAATGAACAATAACAGTTTTAAAATAATTCTAATACTTTTAGGAGACATGTTATGTGCTCTCGAAATATTTGGCGAAGTCCCATGGCTCATTAACTCACCTAGTTTAAAGGACTATTTAGCCTCTAAGTAGCCGTCGCAGGATTTAGCGACACTCTAGAGCATTTGGTCTATGCATAAATCCAGGTGAGTTAATGAGCCAGGGAACTTCGCCAAATATTTCGAGAGTAATTAACCTATTAGAAACTAGGAAACCATGGAAAGAATCCTTCACAAAAGTGTTTTATTCTATAAAGGCTTCCCAAAACGGTCAAAACTAGTACAATACACTTTTTGAAAACCGTCAAAATTAGTAAACACCACTTTTTCAAAACGGTCAAATCTAGTAAAATAACACTTTTTCAAAACTGTCAAAACTAGTAAAATAGCAATTTTTTAAAACGGTCAAATCTAGTAAAATAGCACTTTTTCAAAACAATAGAAACTAGTACACTACACTTTTTTAAAACGGTCAAAATTAGTAAACAGCACCTTTTCAAGACGGTCAAATCAAGTAAAATAACAATTTTTTAAAACGGTCAAAACCAGTTCATTACACTTTCAAAAGGTCAAAACCAGTTTATAACACTTTCAAAAGGTCAAAAAACTACAAATTACCGATTTCAAAATGGTCCAAACAATAAATTAACATTTTATAAAACATACAAAACGAAGTACCTTAAAGACAAAATTTGTGCCCCGGTCTCTTATAGTGCCCGCTTCTCTAATTATGCCCGGTGTCTTAGCGCGAACTTTAGTGCCCGCCCTAATAATGTCCGGGACGGGTCCCTATTTGTGCCCGGGTCTCTAATTGTGCCCGGGTCTCTAATTGTGCCCGGATCTCTAATTGTGCTGGGGTCTCTAATTGCGCCCGGGTCTCTAATTGTGCCCGGGTCTCTAATTGTGCCCGGGTCTCTAATTGTGCCCAGGGCCTCTTAGCTTGAAGTTTAAAATAGTTCCCGGGGGCACTATTTGGGTCTTTATGGTATATTACCATTTTAAAAACGTTAAAGGGATTGTCAGAACACTTGGTTTGGGAAATGCCGCTCGGACCATTAAAATGCATGTTAAGTGGTAATTACAGTACCTGAAATGTTTCCCGTGGGGAACGTTGTATTCCCCAACCCGATTGGCCCACTGCTTTGTTTCTGTCATGAGCTCGTATCCCTCCAGATTAGCAAGGTCACTTAAGATTTTCGGAAATTCGTCCAAGAATTGTTGACGCTCTTCTGGAGTCATTAAAAGGGTTTTGACTTTTTTCGGAGTTTCTTGGGCTACATTGGAATAACTACAGCTAGGCTGGTTTATACGTGGAAACTCAAAACTGTTCCATTTAATTAGTTTTAAGCCAGAATCTACTCGTTTATAATGTATTTCTCGACTGAGAATTTTTCGGGACGTTCTCGTGAAAGAACTAAAAGCGCTGGAATTCAATTTTGATGCCAACATTTTGAGTTTACTTGTTAAAATCAAAGCGCTAATGATATTATACTGAAGATAAAGTAATTACAAACGATCTGGCTAATTAAATGACCAGCTTTACAGAGTCTGTGTGGTATTTAAATGATGCCTTTTGTATTTTTTTTATCGTGATTTTGCTAGAATTTTGATTAACTAAGCAACTTTTTAGGGATTGAAGACGCAACTTTGCTTTAATTATATCATCCATTGATGCTTTAAGGTGCCTCGCCCTTGGCTTTGTCTGCAACTACACCGATGGGTGTTCAAGTTTTTATGAAGAATGGTGAAATCTTGAGTAGTAGGGAACATTTACGAATTGCATTGAACATTGAAACTCAAATAAAATAAGCAATGCAGAACATCTTTTGCGGGTTTCCCAGTAAACCAATAGAGAGAAAAAAAGTGTAGATATTAAACGAATTTAGGATGAAAAGGTAGAAAATCTTGGGAATGAAATATTAGTTTATATTAGAATAATAAACGCTAAATCACGAGCCAAAATAATTGTGTAAAAGTGCGTATTTATGATTGCGTAAGAGTCTTGCCATAGAAGAACCAGCTAGACCGGGTTCTTTCTTAATAGGTTTTGAACTTTGATTTCAAATGGACGATGGACCGTAATAAAAAAAAGTATTTATTATTGCAGTTTGCAAGGCCGGAATGCTCACCCACAGCGGAAGGCCAAATAGCTTAGCTAAAATTTGAGTGTGTAAATTATGCTGTGCTCGACATTGTATGCAATACAGCTGGGGTCCCAGATTGAGATTCTAATTTATTCTGACAGACTTTTTTTTAATTTATGAGTTTCATATGTATATGGTGTTGCCGATGAATAACAGGATCAGAGTAAAAGCAATAAAATTGACAATTTTATTAGAATTTTAAATTATATAAATCATATTTTTAGACTACGAATGAAAGAATGTTGTATTAGCCTCCATAGCTCAGTGGTTAGAGCACTGGTCTTGTAAACCAGGGGTCGAGAGTTCAATTCTTTATGGAGGTAGAGCTTCATTTTTTGGGCTTATTTTACAAACGTTTCCATTAAAATATTTTTGGAGCTCTACAGCGACCACTGCTGGCTTTTAAAAAGTACAAATTGCAAATAAAATCAATGGTGCCTTTCAAAAGAAATGAGAAAATGAGAAAAAAAAGAAACTTCATTTATTTGGAGCACGCAGTGACTTGGCTTGGGTCGACCCACTGAAACTTAAATTGTTCCTCGAAGACCTGCCTGTTGAAGACGCCCTCCATTTTCCCCATCTTCTCTTCCATCCTGCTCATAATGTTAATTAAAGCTTCCAAATCACGAGCTGCATCTTCGGGTGTCCCTTCATTGCCAAGGGAGTACCGAAACTGATTCAAGAGAGAAGCCCAGCCCCCAACAGACTCGCAAATGTACAATCCTTTAGCCCTACCCCAACCACCGTTAATCATATTTTCTTCAAATCTCATTTCTAGCCTAAACGGCGCCGTTCCACGGCAGAACTCTTCCAAATTCCTTATCCATACCCTTCTTTGGTAGTCCATGATTCTAGCGGCATTGAAAGAATCGCGGTTAAAAATATCCTGTTTTATGCGTTGGAACAGTTCTTGAAGACTAGTGGCATTGTACCACTCTGCTTTGAGTAGAAAGGGAAACATGGGCTGGTTCCCGTGGTCGTAGGCCATCTTGGCTCCCTCGTCCTGAAAGTAAAGAAACAAGTAGCGTGGATGAAGAAGCATTCTGCCATAATCCATTGTTGTCTTATAATTGGGGAACACTGGATTAGGGTTTGGGACGGGACAGGGCAAATCTTACTAACTTTAACGCAAGTTTAAAAATAACAGAAATGACAGTTTTAGCCGCTACAATGGTTTAAAAATGACCAGTTTCGGATTTGCATTAATTTTCCTTCAGATTGTTTTACCGTGAATTTCCGGGATTAAAATTAAAATATTTGCGAAAATTGAAAAGAGTACAGTATTTATGTGAACTGTTAGTCTTAAGTTGTTGTTCTGGCACTTCTTTATGGGAACTGGGGATGGTAAAATGTTGTAAAATAAACTTTGGAAATGGCTAATAGCTCTTTTACATACCTTTTAAGCTGGAAAAACAAGATTCCGTATGCTTATGAAATGATTGCTTTGTGATCTTTGGAGGACAGTAGTGCGGATGCGGAATAACTGGAACAAAGTTGAAATCAAACTGAGCGCTCTTGACTACCTTAACTCTTGCGTTGAATTCAAATCCATTTATTGTAATAGTTAAGGCACAGTACAGTATATAATAGCACATGTTATAGCGTGGGTGAAGGGGCAACGTGTCCTAAAGGTCATTTCGATCGTCAACACGAGCCTTTGGGACGCTGGACTCGTCACATTGCTTCTTCACCCACGATGTACTGAAGACATCGAGTAGAACCAGAGGAAGCACGGTTCTTTCCCATTAATGAAATATGAGTGTGTTTTTGACCACTATTCTTTTTTATAATGCGAGGTAGTAGTTAAAAGCTAACTAAGTTGCCTGCTTATCGAATATAAAATAAATGCTACATCGTCAATTTAATTCCCAGCAGACACATTATCGCATTAAGGCATTAAAATCAATTGCAATGTGATCCCAAGTGTCGTCAAGTCAGCCAAGTAAATAATTTAATGACTTTTTTTCGTCTCAATATTTCTTGGACGAAATAAATTCTCAATAAATTATCACCTATCGCTCTAATGTGCTCTTGCTGTAATGCTTTTAGCCAAACCTCCATACAGGGAAGCAGCAGTAAAAACAAATCTTATATTTGGCGACATATGTATTTGTGGTACCTACCGTCCCGGTAAAGTTAAGGCGTCAAAACTAATTATTTTATTAATTTGAATTAAATATCTAATATCTTCTGTCATACAACAATTTTCAGATCAGATTTCAAAACAATGTCTCTTGTTTTTAGTTTAAATTGCATGTCAGCACTGCGGCACAGTGCTAGACATTAATAAGGGTAAGGATCGAGCTAATGTACAAGCTAACTACCAATTTAGAAGCCTTCACCCTACCTAAATTATTATTTTGGAGATTATTTTCTCGAATTTTGGGTGTTATTTTAACCTTTCCAAAACGGTAACTTCTAATTTGACACCTGTCAAAAGTGCTCATAAATAGCTGTTTGACTATTTGAAATGTTATTGTCAGTTTTGACACTTTTTGAAAATGTCAGGTACTAGTTTTTTGGGCTGTTTTGAAATCCCAGTTAACATGTTCGACTTTTTGATAATGTTGATTTCTTGTTTGGTTTTTTGTGTTTATTTCCGCAGTATTCATATATATATAATGCTTCTTTGCCCACAATATATAGTGTACTAATTGAGTAGAACAGGAAATAGCGATTCTTGCATCATTAATGACATAGGCGCGTGTTTTTGAACATTACTTTGTTTTTGGTACGAGGATGTAGTAATCGAATATTAACAAAATCCTACGTAGATACCCACTTTAGTTCGTAGCATAGACGTACTCGCACAGCAATAAAATCTGTAAAAACTGAAATCTGATCCCAAGCACTTTTTTTCATCGAGAATACAGTTTTATACACAAATTGGGGATGACTTTATTATTTTTTTTAAAGACAATTGAATTATTGTACAACAAATGTTTTGCAATGTACATACATCGGAACGGAGATTATATACCATTGCAAATGGTCGTACACATTTTAGAAAATATGCATGTAAATGCCCTTCATTCAATCAGTTAGTTAGGCAATTTAAATACCGAGGACCAGACTTTTGCTGAAATCGCATGTCCTGGTTAAACGGCGGCGTTTCAAGGCAATTTTCTTTCAGTTTACTTATCCAGGTGTCTCGACGGAAGTGCATGATGTCATACGCATCAAACCTGTAATTGATAAACATACTTATTTTTATGCTTTTGAGCATAGAGCTTCAAGACCCGTAGCGTTGTGCCAATCTGCCTTGAGAAGAAATAGAAACATGGGCTGATTCCCGTGCTCGTAGGCCATCTTGAGTCCTTCGTCCTGAAAGTAAAGAAACAAGTAGCGTGGATGAAGAAGCATTCTGGCATCAATCCTTTGTTCTCTTAATTAGGGAACACTCGATTAGGCTTTAGGACAGGACAGGGTAAATCTTATAACTCTAATACCAATTGTAACCTTTTCGAAACGGTAATGTACTTCTAGTTTTGAAATTTATAGCTGTATGTGACCTTTTGAAAGCGGTATTTACCAGTTTTGACCGTTTTCGAAAAGTGTGATTTACTAGTCTTGACTTTTTTGAAAGCGGTATTTACTAGTTTTGACCGTTTGGAAAAAGTGTTATTTCCTAGTTTTGACCGTTTTGAGAAAGTGTTATTGACTACTTTTGATCGTTTTGAAAACGTGTTGTTTCCTATTTTTGACCATTTTGAAAAAGTGTCATTTACTTGTTTTGATAACTTTGAAAAAGTGTCATTTACTAGTTTTGAGCGTTTTGAAAAAGTGTCATTTACTAATTTTAACTGTTTTGAAAAATTTAATAGAATTAACTACTTTTGTAAAGCATTCTTGACATTAATTTTCAGTGTCAAATATGTAGGTTCAAAATAATAGAATAAGAGTAAGTTTGAAGGCACTACGATGACTAAAAGATGACCGATTTCGGATTTTTCTTCAGATTTGTTAAACCGTGAATTTCCGTGATTAAAATTAAAATAATTCAGAAAATTTGAAAACAGACAGTATTGATATGAACTGTTAGTCGTAATTTGTTGTTTTTGCACTTCTTTATCGGAACTGCTAATAGTGTGCACTAATTTCCAAAATATCTTACAATGCAATGGTGTGGCTCTGATTTAAACCACTAGTAACACTTCAATGTTTTTGTCTCTTCAATAAAAATAAGTCCAGAAAAGCTGAAATTTTCATTTTTTTAAAAATCTGCAATCGTGGGATTTAGATTAATTATACACTTTTGGAAAATACAAAACTGGAATTTTACTTGTTTTAATTACATTTAAAAAGTAGTAAAACTGCTATGTATGTATTCTTTTACCTACTTTAGAATGAGTGATAGTGGAATTTCACTTTTCAAAATGTATAAAACCAATATTCACATTTTAAATACATAGCGGAAAACCGTTCTTGTCACAACTTTCAAAATATGCAAGGGCTGTGTTTAAGTGTCTATACTTTTTACACCGACAGATATAATAATTCTTTATTTATATACAATATCTATATAACTGGCTCTTGATAAATTATATTTTGTGTTTTCAATGTAATTGCATGACATGTCGTAAATACCGTAAAAGGTGATACACCAATAATGGTAAGGATCCAGCGGCACGAGCTATGATTCGTTAGAAAAGCTTTCATTTACAGTTAATTAATTTGACTTTGAATTCAAATGAATCATCATAATACCAAAATTGTAATAAAATTAATTCGTATTAAAACATTATTAACAAAATGTAATGCTACTACGCCATTCAAATTAATGCTAGCCAGAATGCACTTCAACTACCAATAAATTCAAATCGCTCAAGTGATTTTACAACAAGTAACACTTAAAGATGCATTTTCCGAAAATAAAGTTTTTAAGATATATAGCCTTTATAAAATATAGTTTTCGAAAATAAGGATTTCAGGATATAGCCTTTTGAAGATATAATTTTCGAAAATAAAGTTTTAGATGATAAGGCGTTTCGAATAAGAGATTGTCTTTCAAAGAAATAATTTTGGAAAATTGTCAAAGAAATAGTCTGTCGAAGATATTGTCATCCGAAGATGTAGTTTTCGAAGATACGGTTTCGAAGACGTGGTTTCAAAGTTATAGTTTTCGAAATCATTACCATTAACTCCCCAATACGGTTTTAGAGGTAATATCTGAATTGCCGCTGGTTGAGGCTAATCGGACGTTATATAATATATAGTTTGTCAGGCAATTTGTCCATGGCGATATTTTAGGTAACGGCATATTTGACGGCGGCGTTAATGTTTGGCGGCATTTTGGTGGCGATATTTTGGGCGGCGTCATATTTGACAGCGGCATTACGTCCGTGATTCCATTGTATGCAATACAGCTATGGTGTCGGATTGAGATTCTAATTTATTCTGACAGACCTACTTTGAATTTATGAGTTTCACATGTGGTGTTGTCGATAAATAACAATATCAGAGTAAAATCAGTACAATTGACAATTTTATTAGAATTTTAAATTAAATAAATCATCTTTTTAGACCAAGAATAAAAGAATGTTGTATCAGCATCCATAGCTCAGTGGTTAGAGCACTGGTCTTGTAAACCAGGGGTCGAGAGTTCAATTCTCTCTGAAGGCACGGCTTCATTTTTTGGGCTTATTTTACAAACTTTTCAATTAAATTATTTTTGGACCGCCCCAGCGACCACTGCTGGCTTTTAGAAAGTAAAAATTACTAATAAAATCAACAGTGGCTTTTGCCAGAAATGAGAAAATAAGAAAAAAAAATAAACTGGAATTATTTAGAGCACGCAGTGACCTGGCTTGGGTCGACCCACTGAAACTTAAATTGTTCCTCGAAGACCTGCCTGTTGAAGACGCCCTCCATCTTCGCCATCTTCTCTTCCATCCTGTTCACAATGCTAATTAAAGCTTCCAATTCTCGATCCGCATCTTCGGGTTTCACTTCCTTGCCAAGGGAGAACCGGAACTGATTCAAGAGAGGAGCCCAGCCTCCGACGGACTCGCAAATGTACAGTTCTTCAGCCCCTCCACTCATCTTTTGTCGAAATCTCATTTGCTCTTTAAACGGCGGCTGCCCAAGGCTACAATCTTCCAGGTCCCTTTTCCATAATCTTTGTTTGTTGCCCATGATACTAGCTGCATCGATGGAATTCCTGCCAAAAATCTCCTGTTTCATGATTTTGAACTGATCTTGGAGACCAGTGGCATCGTACCAATCTGCTTTAAGTAGAAAGGAAAACATGGGCTGGTTGCCGTGGTCGGAGGCCATCTTGGGTCCTTCGTACTGAAATTAAACCAACAATTAGCGTAAATGAAGAAGCATTGAGGCATAAATCCATTGTTCTCTTAATAGGAGAACACTGGATTAGGGTTTGGGACGGAACGCGGCAAATGCTACTACTTTAACCTTTTCGAAACGGTACAAAATCTAGTTTTACATCTTTTCGATAGTAGTACTCTTTTTTTAAGCTTTTTGAAATGGTTACCTTTTTGTGTCTAACTTCTTGAAAGTGTTAATTTTTGTTTTGTATTTTTGAAAGTGTTAATCTTTAGTTTTACGTGTTTTTGAAAACGTTAGTGCCGCCTTTTGTTTTGTGTGAACCTTTTTGAAAGTCTTAGCTACTGGTTTTGAATGCTTTTGAAAATGACAATTTCTAGTAAAAAGCACTTTTGTAAAGCGTTCTTTCCATGGTTTACTAGTTTCGAATAGGTTAATGCCAGTTTAAAAAAATGAAATGAGTAAGTTTGCTATACTAAAATGTTGTAAAATAACTAAATAACTTTTGAAATTATTTGCCAGCATATAGGCTTTGGAAATGGTCAAAAGCTCTTTTACATACGTTTTTAGCTGCAAAAATAAAATTCCTTCTACTTGCAATATAAATGCTTTTTTTGCTCTTTGGAGGACAGTAGTGCGGAGTGACTGAATCAAAGTGGAGATAGAACTGAACGCCATTGACTGACTGACTGGACTCTTGCTGTGAAGTCAAATCCGTTCATCGTCACACTTGAGGCCCAGTAGCAGCACATAGTAAAGCGTGGGTGAAGAAGCAATGTGTTTGGTAGGTAATTTTGATCCCAGGCCCTACAATTTACCTATTTTTTCATGAAGGCGTTCAAACTTCGTGTAAGGACGTTGGTCAATACAATATTTTAACACACTGGGTTCATGTCATATTGCTTCTTCACCCACGATCTACTGAACAAATCTAGTAGAACCAGATTAAGCACGGTTCTTTACTATTATTGAAATATGAGTGTGTTTTTGAACACTATTCTTTTTCATGCGAGGTAGTAGTTATATTGTAACTAAGCTGCCTGTTTATCAAAATAAAATAAATGCTACATCGTCAGTTTAATTCCAGCAGACACATTATCGCAAGGCATTAAAATCAATTGCCATGCGATCCCAAGTGTCGTCCAGTCAGCCACGTAAATAATTTAATGACTTTTTTTGTCTCGTAATTTCCTGGACGAAAAAAATTCTCAATAAATTCTCACCCAGCGCTCACCTAGCTTCACTTTTGAATTTGCATGAATCCTAATCCAAACGTATTAGAATTAATTTGTGTTAAAAATTTATTACTGTAATGCTACTACGCTATTCAATTTAATGCAAGCTAGAATGCACTTTTATTACGGAAAGGTTTTACAATGAGTTGCTCTGATTTTAAACCACAACCACAAGTAACACTTCATTCTCCATTTCTCTTCAATAAAAATAATGTCAGAAAAAAAAATCTGTTTTGATCGGCATATAGCCTGCAATATACAGAGGGGTCCCAGAAAGACATTGTAATTTCTATATAACTGGCTCTTGATTTTGAATTGATCCTCAGGGCAATGCATTATAATTAATTCTACTCAACTACTCACGATTCTAAAACTGAAATATCTTATGCAGTTTGGCATTCAATTTTGTCAGTAAAATGGGGTTCCCCACGTGCGTGACAAATTGCATTTCTCGATTTTGTCACACAAAAAATGATAAATCACGAAGCACGCCCCTCTGAACAAGACAATACTTCCACCAAACTAAATTGTAGACATTTTGAAAAAGTCCAAAATGTGATTTTACACATTTTGAAATAGTGCCAGTCCTATACTTTTACGCCCTTTTGGAAAGTGCAAAACGTGATTTTACAAGTTTTTAAGTAGTGCAAAACGTGATTGTACCCGTCAAAATGCTATAATATGTATTATGATTTCTCTCTCGAAAACATTTAACAGCTATTTATACACATAGCGTGCAGTGCGCAGTGTGTTGGTCAACTTTGGGAACATGCAATTGCAATTATTTAAAATGTACAGTTCTTCAGCCGTACCGCCAGCAGTGAAAGTTTATAGCATTAAAAAAAAAAACTTTGTAACGCTGTAAAAAGTTTGGCATTTTGTTTAAACTAACTTTTTTCATCGAGAATACCGTTTTATACAAAAATTGGAAATGATGTTATTTTTCAAAAGAATATGGAAATATTGTATTACAAATGTTTTGCAATTTGCTTCTGAACTAGATTAAATACTAGTGCAAATTATCGTGCTTGTTAGAGAATATGCATACATGCCCTTCGCTAAATCAGTAAGTTTGGTAATTTAATTTCTGGCAAAATGAATTAAGTGAGAAAAATATGGATGACAGAGATTTACCAGGCTCAAATACTCACGCCCGGCACCAGTTAGCGCTTGTGTGTAAATTCTGCCCTGATCCACATGCAATACTGTTCGAGGTCTCAGATTGACATTCTAATTTATTCTGACAGCCCTACTTTTAATTTATGAGCTTCAAATGATGTGATTTCGATGAATAGAAGGATAAAAGCAAAAGCAATAAAATTGACAATTTTATTAGAATTTTGAATCGAATAAATCATATTTTTAGACCAAGAATGAAACAATGTTGTGGTAGCCTCCATTGCTCAGTGGTAAGAGCACTGCACTGGTCTTGTAAACCAGGGGTCGAGAGTTCAATTCTCTCTGGAGGCAGGGCTTCATTTTTTGGGCTTATTTTACAAACGTTTTAATTAAAATATCTTTGGAACCCCATAGCGACCACTGCTGGCTTTTAGAAAGTACAAATTGCTAATAAAATCAATGGTGGCTTTCGCCAGAAATGAGGAAATAAGAAAAAAAAATAGACTGGAATTATTTGGAGCACGCAGTGACCTGGCTTGGGTCGACCCACTGAAACTTAAACTGTTCCTCGAAGACCTGCCTGTTGAAGACGCCCTCCATCTTCGCCATCTTCTCTTCCATCCTGTTCACAATGCTAATTATAGCTTCCAATTCACGTACTGCATCTTCAGGTTTGACTTCCTTGCCAAGAGAGAACCGGAACTGATTCAAGAGAGGAGCCCAGCCTCCGACGGACTCGCAAATGTGCAGTTCTTCAGTCCCTCCACACATCTGTTGTTGAAATCTCATTTTCGGGTTAAACGGCGGCATTGTATGGCAACAATCTCCCAGGTCCCTTTTCCATGATCTTCGTTTGTTGTCCATGATACTAGCTGCATCGATGGAATTCCTGTTAAAAATACTCTGTTTCATGCTCTTAAACAGATCTTGAAGACCAGTTGCATTGTACCACTCTGCTTTAAATAGAAAGGAGAACATGGGCTGGTTCCCGTGGTCGTAGGCCATCTTGGGTCCTTTGTTCTGGAAGTAAAGAAACAAGTAGCGTGGATGAGGAAGCAGTCTGGCAAAAATCGATTGTTCTCTTAATTTTGGAACACCGGATTATAGGGTTTGAGACGGGACAAGACAAATCTTACGCGTGTTATTTACCAGTTTTGACCTTTTTGAAAAAGTGTTAATTACTAGTTTTGACCGTTTTGAAAACGTGTTATTTACTAGTTTTGAGCATTTTGAAAAAGTGTCATTTACTAGTTTTGACCGTTTTGAAAAGGTGTTTATCTACTAGTTTTAACCGTTTTGAAAATAAATTCTATACTGGTTTTAACTGTATTGAAAAATATAATCGGTAGAATTAACCACTTTGGTAAAGCATTCTTGTCATAGTTTTCCAGTGCCGAATAGGTTAAAATTAAATGAAATGAGTAAATTAGAAGGCACTATGATTAAAAAATGACCGGTTTCGGATTTGCATTTATTTTTCTTTTGATTTTGTAAAATATTATGTGAATTTCCGTGATAAAAATTTAAATACTTATTGAAAAAATTTAAAAAAAGTGCAGCACTGATGTGAAATGTTAGTAGTAAGTTGTTGATCCATACTTTACTTTATCGGAACTCCTAAGGGTAAAATGTTGTAAAATAAACTTTAGAAATGGTCAGTAGTTCTTTGACATACCTTTTTAGATGGAGATACGAAATTACTTGTACTTGCGATACGATCGCTTTGTGATCTGTGGAGGACAGTAGTGCGGATGCGGAGGATGTGACTGGATCAAAGTTGAAATCAAACTGAGCGCTCTGAACTGACTGGACCCTTGTGTTGAATTCAAATCCATTGACCGTAACAGTTGAGGCACAGTATATAATAGCACAAATTATAGCGTGGGTAAAGGGGCAATGTGTCCTTAACGTCATTTTGATAGTCAATACGACACTTTGGGACGCTGGGCTCGTCTCACAATGCTTCTTCACCCACGATGTACTGAACACTTCCAGTAGAACCAAAGGAAGCACGGTTCTTTCCCATTAATGAAATATGAGTGTGTTTTTGAACACTATTATTTTTTATGCGAGGGAGTAGTTATAAGGTAACTTAAGTTGCCTGCTAATCGAGTATAAAATAAATGCTACATCGTTAATTTAATTTCTACCAGACACATTATCGAAAGCTAATAAAATAAATTGCAATGTGATTCCAAGTGTCGACAAGAGAGCAACGTAAATAATTTAATGACTTTTGTCCGTCTGCGAGTTTCTTGGACGAAATAAATTCTCAATAAATTATCACCCAACGCTCTAATGTGTTCTTGCCGTTATGCTTACCCAAATAAGTGAAGTAGGTAGTAGTAAAAAATTCAAAATCTACAGTTAATCCGTCAAAATGTATTATTTCATTAATTCTCATTAAATGTCAAATATCTCCTTTCATACGACAAAAACAAAAACTAGATCAGATTTCAAAATTATTTTTTTTTGTTTTCAATTTAATTCCCATGTCAGTAATGCAGCGCAATGCTAGAGGGAGCAGCGTCGAGCTATATGAAGCGTTAGAAAAACTTACATTAACAGCTGATTAGTTAAGGTAACCGAAATAATGCTTTTTGATGCTTTATTTTGCACTGAAAATGCTTTATTATGCTTATTTAATGACCAAAATCTTTTACTAGGGTGAAAGCTGCTAATTGTGGTCCGCTAGTAACTGTGGTACCTCCTCTGTTTTTCCAGTTTCAACAGCAAAAAATAAAAATTGAACGCCCCTGGTTTTTGAATCTTCGGGCAGTAGACTTCCTGTAGAACATGTCATCGATGTTAAATAACCTTTGACACTGGAGAACATACGCGAGTAATTACACAGTTACAAGCCGACTACAATTAGAAGCCTTCACCTTACTCCAATTATCACTTTGGGGATTATTTTCTCTAATTGTGGGTACTAATTTAACCTTTGTAAAACGGCAATATCCAGTTTGACACCTTTCAAAAATGATCATAAATAGTTGTTTGACCATTTGAAATGTTAGTTACCAGTTTTGACAGTTTTTGAAAATGTCAGTTCCTACTTGTTTTGCTGTTTTCAAATCTCGATTAACATGTTCGACTTCTTGAAAATGTTATTTCTTGTTTGCTTTTTTTATGTGTTAATTTCCACAGTACTGACTAATTATTTATGACTTTTCTGAGAAGTCAATTTGTAAAGTGTGTCAAGTACCGTACATACCGAGTTTGGGTTGTAAAAGTTTTGAAAAAAGTTGTTTTTAATGCTCTTATTGCTTTTGGAATGCCTTACTAATTAGTTTGACTTTTGAATTCATATGAATCGGTACCGCACCGTATTAAAATTAATTCGTGCTAAAACATTATTTCTGTAATGCTACTACGTCATTCAATGTAATGCAAGCTAGAATGGGCTTCGATGACGGATAGATTTAATAAAGGTTTTGGTCTGATTTTACAACAGGTAACACTTCATTATCATTTTAATCTTCAATAAAAATAATGCCAGAAAAAGAAATTCTGTTGTGATCGACGTAGAGCGCAATTTACATTACCTTTTAGGTTAGCGGTCCCAGATTGACATTCTAATTTATTCTGACAGGCATATTTAAAATAAGCTGACTGTATTATCAACGAGTAATTTGATCCGAGTAAGTAGAGCGTGGGTGAAGGTGCAATGTGACGTTAGTCCGGTCCACTATTACAATTTTTGAGAAACACCTTTTTAGTGTCCCATTGTGGTCAATTTGTCGTATGTTTTCACAATTTGCTTATTATTCCAACATGTAGTTATTACATTATTTTACACCTTTTAAAAGTATTGAAAATTCCAATTTCAATTTTTAGAAAATCGAAAATACAAAACTGGAATTTGCGTGCTTTAAGGTCAATCGTCAAAATCATATTGTTACATTTAAAAAGTAGTAAAACTGCTATTTTTTTTTACTAACAATAGAATGCCTGATATAATGGTATTTCGACTTTTCAAAATGGGTTCAACCGATATTCCCATTTTTGAAAGCAAAAAACTGCTATTTTTGACAACTTTTAAAATGTGCAAAAGTTATGTGTATGGACGTTTTACACCGACAGATATAATTCTGAATAATAGGACTTTCGTCAAAAGGACACTTTAGGGACGCTGGACTCGACTCGTGTCATAATGCTTCTTCAACCACGATGTATTGTACTAATTAATTAGGACAGTAAATAGCGATTCGTGCACCATTATTGACATAGGCGTGTGTTTTTAAACATTACTTTATTTTTTGTACAAGGACGTAGTTATCGAATATTAAAAAAAAAAATGCTTCGTAGACACTTAAGTTTGTAGCATATAAAACTCGCAAAGCAATAAAATCAACTGTAATGTGATCCCAAGTGGCGTCAACTGTCAGCAACACACATAGTTTAGTGCCTTTTGCTCGTCTGATTATTATTATTTATAGAATTCAATTTTGATGCCGACTTTTTGAGTTTAACTTGTTAAAATGAGATTGATGAAGGATCGACTGTAATTGATCATATATAAAGGATTTGTCTAATTAAATGACTAGCACTACTGCCTCCTTTTAGTATTTAAATGATGCTTTTTGTATTTTTATCGTGATTTTGCTAGAATTTTGATTAAATAAACAACTTTTTAAGGATTGCAGACACTTCGGATTTGATCATCAATTGATGGTTGAAGGTGCCTGGCCCTTGGCTTGGTCTGCAACTACGCCCATGGGTGTTCAAGTTTTATGGAGGTCTCAAATTGACATTCTAATTTATTCTAAGGTTCACGTGTGGTACTGTTAATGAAAAATAGTATAATAGTAAAAGCAATTAGGCATTTTATTAGAATTTTAAATTAAATACATCATATTTTTAGACCAAAAATTAAAGAATTTTATATTAGCCTCCATAGCTCAGTGGTTAGAGCACTGGTCTTGTAAACCAGGGGTCGAGAGTTCAATTCTCTCTGGAGGCAGGGCTTCATTTTGTTGGCTTATCTTACAAACTTTTCAATTAAAATATTTTTAGAACTTCCCAGCGACCACTGCTGGCTTTTAGAAAGTACAAATTACTAATTAAATCAATGGTGGCTTTCGCCAGAAATGAGAAAATTAGAAAAAAAATAAACTCAAGTAGCGTGGATAAAGAAGCATTCTGGCATAATTCGATTGTTCTCTTAACTAGATTAGTCGGTTTAGGACAGGACAGGGCAAATCTTAATACACTGATATCAGTTTAACCTTTTCGAAACGGTAATGTACTACTTATAGTTTTGTAATTTACAGATTTCTGATCTTTTGAAAGCGGTATTTACTAGTTTTGACCGACTTTAAAAAGTGTTATTTGCTAGTTTAACCACTTTTGTAAAGCATTCTTGTCATTAATTCCCAGTGTCGAATAGGTCAACAATAAATGAAATGAGTACGTTTGAAGGCACTACGATGGTTAAAAAATGACCAGTGTCGGATTTACATTTATTTTTTACAGATTTTTAATGCCGTGAATTTTTGTGATTAAAATTAAAATATTTGAGTAAATTAGAAAAAGTGCGGCACTAATGTGTACTGTTAGTTGTAAGTTGTTAAACCTTGCTTTACTTTATCCGAACTCCTAATGGTAAAATGTTGTAAAATAACCTATGGAAATGGTCAGTGCGTGGCTCGTTTACATACCTTTTTAGCTCGGAAACAGAATTCCTGATACTTGCGATATGATTGCTTTGTGATCTGTGAAGGACAGTATATAAATATGAAGCGCGGTTTCGTGCCTAAGCCCTCCCACTTTCCCATAGCTCCACCCACAGAGGGGCTGCCCATATATTACCTCCCCCCAGGGGCTGTTCATATATTACCCCCCCCCCCCTAATAAAATGTAATTAAACCCCCCCCCCCTAATTAACACCCCCCCCCCTAATT
>JAQFZC010003812.1:0-17692 GCA_034695205.1 Dicyrtoma fusca | reverse complement strand
CTGCACAAACATTATTATTATTGCCATACTCTGACGCCCAAGGAAACTCCTCTTCACTATCACTCTTTCACCTCAAAGCCACGAACGTACAGAACGGAAGGATCTCCGTCTTTTCCAGGCCCTTTTCCCTCATTGCTTATTTCAACTGGCTGCACTGCTACGAAGTACGAAGGCCAGCCAGGCACAGTCTGAGTCTACAAACTACGACACAATACATGCCACCAGAACCAGATACCAGAAACAAAACTTATAATCATTTTATTATTGTTTTCCCTTCCATGCCATCCACTGTGTGCTCCACCACCACACCGGGCTCCATTTCTACCTTCTTTCCGGAACTTTCTGCAGTTTCACAAGTATTTTGTTTATTCCAGTGTGTGGGTACCTGCATTTGTATTGTGCTGCTAGCCAAGCAGGTACACGACAGTGCAGTAGTAGTACGGTTGCGGTAGTGACGCATTTACATCTGTATGATCAAACTTTCATGATCTGTGCTCCCATGTAAATTTAATTCTTGATTATGTCTGTACACTTTTTCATAGTGCATAGAAGTGCCTACTCTAACAATAAGCATGTGATATGATTTACAGGGGAATGTGGAATTTTGTAATTGCCATACTTGACTAGGTGTATACTAGTAGTAAGTGAAGAGAATGTCCAGAGATAGAGGAAAAGATTGAATAAAATTACCTTCTGGAGATAGGTGTGCATTTTCTTGTGAATATAAAATGTGAGTACAGGTATAAATATCAATATTATATGAGCACTGAGCAGGGAGGAAAATTTTATTTTGAAATGCTATAGTACAAATATCGCTAGTATAACTCCAAAATCCAGTTTCTACTGAACTGCAAAATGGCTCACGATCAGCTCCAATCATACTGCATAATACCGCATAACCAACTTAACCTATTCGGAGCTGGGAAGCCATGGAAAGAATGCTTTATAAAAGTGTTTTGTTCTCAAAAGGTTTTCAAAAAGATCAAAACTACAAATTAACACTTTCAAAAAGGTCAAAACGACAAATTAACTATTTCAAAATAGTCAAAGGTTACAAATTAACGTTTTCAAAAAGGTCATAACTAGAAATTAATAATTTCAAAATAATGGTCAAAAAAGAGAAAAAAACACTTTCAAAACGGCCCAAAACGGGAAACTACCAATTTCAAAAAGTTTACCGCTTCGAAAAGGGTTTAAAGCAGTATTTGATATTTTTAAAATGTGTAAAACGGATATGTACACAGTTTGTGAACCAACCTACCAAAATTTGATTGTTTGGACTTGCGGCACAATGCTGCCTCCCTGACGTTGGACAATAAATTTAGCAGAACTGGATTATAGGAATTTTGAAGCTACGGTAACGATATATGTACCGCCACTCTGAACTCTATTTCTCTAGTTAGGACCCTACATGCAGTATGGATAGCCAAAAGTAAGGATAGAAGGAAAGGAAGGAAGGAAATGGACTGAGAGCATATTACACTCATTATAATTATTAATCAAGTATAGACGGGTAAATTGGTTCACTATAGACTATATATACACATAGCATGATTTGCGTCTGTCTCGCAGTTTTATCGCTCACTGCCCAGTAATAACTAACTAGGTATTAGGTATCTGCTGGTATATGTATACATAGTGCCTATATCTTCGAGTATTACTGACACGGGATCGGGATTCATGTAAGGATCTCCGGAGGCCGAACTGGCCCGCCTTAGGCGCCTCAACTAAATACACGATCAGCCTTCGCACCCGTACCTGCTCATGACATGGCATCCTAAGTGAGTATGTATGATAACTATGGACTGCCTTGGCATATGACTGAGCATGCTATTTTATTGAAGCCATGACCCTTAAACCCACACCCACTTGCCTTTCCTTCTCCTTTGATTTTTATTTTCTGAAAAACCTGTGAAATCTCTCACATCACTTCAAAAATTAGCTAAAGAAATCCATTTTTCTCTACCATGAGATCCTGTAAAACAATTATTGCCTTTGCAGACCTTGATCCTTGGGAATCCATCGATTGGTCGCAGATACATTACAAGTTGTTTTACAGTACAAATTAAAGAGTATGAAAAATCAGGGATTTATTTCTTAATTACTTCAACGAGCCAGTAGAATATTAGAATTGTTTTAATTTAATTGAACCTTTGATCTTTTATTACTCTGTCAAAAAAAAGCTAGACTGCTTCATTACTCGGGCTCAGCTGTCAGTTGTAAACTAATAATTCTGAGTAAATTCCCAAGCCGAGCCCACTCAGAAAAGGAATGATCTAATAAATAAATACGTGCCATTGTTTCTTCCATTTTATTTCCTTTGGCGTCGTTGGTTGTATTCTGTAGTGGGTCGTCCCTTTGACCTGTGCTGTGCAATGCAATGTGGTCTGGAGCGGAAGATCCATCAAATGAATAAGTCGTTTTGTTGTCGGTAATAAAAATTGGCTACAAGATCTAAATGGAAAGTTTGATAGTTGATGAGCACAATAAATAAATGTGATTTATTTCCCCGTCAAGAGAACAACAAACACGTATACAAATGTTTTATGGATTTATATCTTCCGTCGTACTTGGATTTTTGACTTTGATAGCATTTCCTAATGTACAAGCGTCCGTAGATTTCATTGCGTTCTGTTTGTCATCCCCTAAGCTTTCAACTCACTTTTTGTCATTTTTTTTGGGCTACTTTGAATTGAAGCCCGTGAATGGTTTTACGTGCCGTGAATGTGAAATGAACACGTTTGATTGTTCCGTCTGCCCGTCCGTCCGTCCGTCCGTCCGTCCGCGTCCGTCCAAGGAACGTCAACGTCAACGTCAACTTGTACACGGACGTCATAGGCATGTACAGCGAGCCACGTTGTTGTTGTTGTAAATGAAAATTATTGCCATTCAATTCAATTGAAAGTGGATTAGAGGAGATCTACGATTTACAATTCATCTCAAGGATGTATCTCCAATTTTGTTTTTTTACAAGTGCTTCTTATAGCTCTACGTGGAAATCCACTATCCATCACTACTCTCACCGTACTAAGAATAATAATAGTAATTTATCTCCCTGTGTACAAAGCTGACAGACATTCCGGCCTACCTACCTGCATCTCTGTCTGTATCTTCCGTGTCTGTACTTTATCTTGAATGGATGTGAGACGTCTTAAGAGGCTCGCACAAATTATCAAGGGTAACATCTGTTTTAGGCCCCTTTTTTGGGTGAGCGAATGGCGAAAGGCAGATATAAAATGTGGGCATTATAGTTACATCAGTATTTTCAAAAAAGGCAAAATGATTGTATTAATCGAATAAATTTGTATAAAAAATGTGTAAATCACATAAAATTTAATTTTCAAAATGCGCTAAATCTATTATTGTGCACTTCAATAAAGCCAAACCAGGGTATTTAGAGTTTCAGGAAGTTGCTACGGTTTAGGATGTAGTAGCTGAGAGGCCCTTGCCTATACTAATCTGTAGATCTACGTAGTGTAGAGATGTAAGAGGGAGTTGAGTTGATAGGAATTGGATCAAGTGCGATGGTTGTCTGTGTGTTTGTAGGGAAGATGGATGGAGGGAGTGGAGGGAAGGTGGGCTGGAGGCTGAGGTGGACGGCGAAGGAGAATTGTGGATGGCTCATCACGGCTGGTCTCTTTATCACTGGGAAATGTCAATCAGCAACACATGTTATTGAAGATGTCGAGGAATCCTGGCCTCGTAATCTTTCACCATCACTCACTGTCTTTCAATCAACCAGTCAACTTCCCTTGACTTCCATCGCTTCCATCGCTCCTTCAGCTCACTCAGCCAGCAACCGCTTACCTGTCTACAAGAAGACATCCGCAGCCACGTACCTCAATCTTCCCCATTGCATTGCATTGTACCAGGCCATAGGGGGCCTTTCAATCATGACGTCATAGAAATGCCTCTTTTTAAATGCGAAAATGTGACATTTTCCCTACTTTTTGACTTGCAAATTCGTGATTTTGCTTTTTTTAAAACGATCTATATTACACTTTTCTACTTTCAAAATGCTGAGGTTATATATTTGGCTTTTTTGAAATGTTAAAATGTGACATTTTCTACTTTTTTGAAACGTACATTTTAGTTGTGCCTTCTTTTGCCGTTTTTGAAATATGATTTTCATATAATTGACTATTTTTTAGAACAGTTTTTGAACCCAAATCGTACTACGTCATATTTGGAAGGACCCTAAAAATTTACAGATAATTTGTACTGTGACTCTGGCAAAGACCGTAAACTGCTAAACTCACCTCCGTTATGTCTCCTGAATCGTCATTATCACTGTCTCTTACGTTGTTTACATCTCCAAATCTATTCTGAGTATAAAGTATTTATAAATGAATGCACACAGTGCATTGTATTAATTATCTGTTTTGGTTTATGTTGACACTGTGATTTTCATTGAGCTCATTTCAGACGGTGAACTGTAACAGGGATTTTTTTAAAGAAGCTTTTTGCTCAAAATATACACAATACAATACTTATATTTGGTTTACAATAAGGCCACGCCATTGCATTGCATTGCATTGCATTGCACTGCAAGGCAAATTAAATGTTGGGAATTATTATTGCTACCTCTGTGAGGCGGTGAAGTTGATAAGCGACTTATTGATCGTGCCCTGGGTGATTGTTCCGTTGTTGCCTATGGCCTGACTGTAAATATTATAGTTAGTTGATAGTGTGTGAGTGTAGTTGATCAGGTAGACTAGTACATAGTTTGCATAGGAAGTGTGGAGGAGGGTAAAGGAGATGCTTCTGCGATAGTGTGACACATGAATATGAATTATAAAAGTATTTGAGTTGGACTCTGTGAAGGGGTGTGATTGATAATGGCATCAATCAAAACTGACACTTCCATAAGTTTCAGGATTTCTATTCTTAAAAGTCTTTTTTCTTCCCTTTTATCCTCAACTCTTTCATGTCTCATCTCCACCATTCAATATTTATACACCGTCGAGTTTTTTTTTCATTTCTCAACTTGTCACATGAAACGTTCTCTAACTGTGTCCCCCCCCCCTCCTCCATCACACCCCCCACACGCCACCCCCACATAGAACAAATTATAATATCCAATGGGGAAAGGGACTTCCACAGATTCATATCGAATCCTCAAAAGTTCAACTCAACTTTGCACCATAATTCATCTTCAAGTGTCACATCATATCAATACTCTATATAATGTCTTAGAAAATAAATATGTGCAGATATAGCCTATTTTTTCAATATAGCTATGGCGTATATGCTACGGATATACTGGTAGATAGACTGTACTTGTTGGAGCAATTAGCAATTAAGGATCTGATACGCAATTGTCCGTTTCTTATAACAATAGTGTTTATTTTTACTCTGTTACAGATTGAAAATGCTAATATCAGTAGCAGAACCTTTCTGAAGAAGTGTACGGTATACTGTATATAACCTTTTCGAAACGGAACTATAATATCCAGCTTTACAACTTTTAGAAAAGTGTAATATCTTGTTTTAAACTTTTTCAAAAGCGTTAATTTCTAGTTTTGACCTTTTTGAAAGTGCTAATTTTAAGTTTTAAACGTTTTCGAAAGCGTTAATTTGTAGTTTTGACATTTTTGAAAGTGCTAATTTCAAGTTGCAATCCTTTTCAAAAGCGTTAATTTCTAGTTTTGACCTTTTTAAAAGTGTTAATTACTTGTTTTGACCGTCTTGGAAATAGTTAATTTGTAGAAAATTATCTTTGTATATCAATCATTTCATCGTTTCTCAGTTCTGAATGGGTTAATTATGTACATCGTCGTTTAAGAACCAAATTGATGTACAAAGTTGTATTTTGTTTCAATAATTTTTAGCAGAGGGCACCTACAATCCACTGTAAAAGAAGGTAATCTTTAACGAGTTTTGCTATGCCATAAGGATTGGAAGGCCCACATGACAGAGCAGATGAGGTAGATCACGACAGGCAGGACGGAGCGGAGGTAGGCGAGGCTGGTTAAAATTCATTATTTAGGTTCAATCATCATCCCAGTCCTAATAAACAACGGCAGCTGACAGAATTTATGGCGGATATATTTACATATTGAGTGAGCTCATCAACATCCCCTGCAACTCTAAGGCCCTTCATGGCAGTCACCACACGCAGCTTTCAGCTTTGGCTATAATCTATGCGACACGTACATAGGCAAAGAAGATACATCTGTGAGTCTTTTTGCAATTACGCTGACTGCTTGGAGGGCGGCCGCATTATGTGCAAGTCACATTAATAATGCTGATAATGTGTAAAAGTCAAGTCCGGTGGAAGATAACAAATAGGAGGAGAGAGATGGGGACAGAACAATGCCAGCACTGTCATCTCCATAAAAAGGAGAGTTACACGGCACACACGCCAAATACTTCTTTGCCAAATCAACGTCTTCCTCACAACTCCGACCCATTGTCTACCGAATGACACAGTCTGCCGCAGCGTCCACAGTGCAATTCCCATGTAAACACGGCAGACATGAACGTGGACACTCTTTCGTATACACCTGCAGTATATGGTGTTTGAAGAAGCAAAACAATTTTTGATAATAGCACACAATTCTGGTTTTTGCGTTTGCACATTTTGAATACTATGTATACCTTTTCGAAACGGTAATACACTTAGTTTTGAAAGTTTTTGAAAATGGTAAATTCTAGTTTTGGCCATTTTGAAATAGTTAATTTCTTGTTTTGACCATTTTAAAATAGTTAATTTCTTGTTTTGACCATTTTGAAAACGGTAGTTTCTAGTTTTGATTTTTTTTAAACGATAATTTTTAGTCTTTACACCTTTTGAAAGTGTAATTTACTAATTTTGACCGTTTTGGAAAAGTGTTATTTACTTGTTTTGACCGTTTTGGAAAAGTATTATTTACTAAGACCGTTTTGAAAAAGTTACTTTATAGAATTCAACGCTTTTATAAAGCGTTCTTTCCATGGTTCCCCAGTTCCTAATAGGTTACAAACACTTTTTGGAGCTCTTCAAAAAGGGCAATATGATGCCTATTAAAAACGCAAATACCTACAACATTTTGCACCTTCTCAAAACAAAACAGTATTTCACGTTGGTTGAAAAGCCCATTTTCCCACTTGATTACGATTAGTGATTCAGGGAAAGAAAGCACGTGATAATAAACTTAAAGAGAACGTCTTTCGCCGGCATGGAACACATAACATCATAAAGGATGAACTATGAACTGCAGAACTGGCCTTTTGCCTCCCCTCCAGTCACCAATAACTACACCGCCTCTGTCTGCCTGCAACGCTCCATCACATTTTGTCGTATCGCACGTGATGCACATGCATCAACGTAACCAAGTATGATCTACAGGCGCATCTACTCGTTTGTAGTTTGTTGCATATTGGGACGCCTAGGTGTGTATTATTACAGTGACAGTTGGAATGAGTTGACAAATTTAATGTTTGGCAATGACTGTGTGTGAGTTGACGTGTGACTCTGGGATTTGTGACTGTGAATAAGTGAGTAAGAAGGAAAGAATGGATTTTTTGGCGGCGGGATTCGCGTCGGAAGAAAGAAGAAGGAGACAGTATTTGTGGCAGGCGGGAGGGAAGGGATTAAGACTGACGTTGGAATTGCCATAATTTATCCGCTGAGGTGCTGGCTGACATTTCTTCCTTCTTTTAAGACCAACTCAGGTGACCACAGGAGGCAGGAGTGTCCAAAACATCTTTTGATTCCCATATGGAAATCCCTTTTTATCTTAAAAATATTTTAAGATACCTAACAAAATCTTTGTTTGAAATGTTGTTTTCAAGATTTCGCAAATAAAAGAAAACGCATTTTTAAAATCCGTTTAAAATCTTTTAAAAACATAGTTTACAAAATGTGTACATTCGTCATTGTCAGTTTTGTGTTATGTACATGGCATGGCATGGTTTATACTATTTGACTTAGTTATTTCCCTACCACCTGATACATCACGCCGCTTGATAAGCATGCATACGACCATTAATTCGTAAATACCATCTAAAATGATAGGAATTTAAAAATTAAGCGGCATTTGCAGAAACAGAGACAGCAAAATCCATGTTTACACCATGTAATGTGGAGCTAGCTTCTGGATGAACGAAAAGCTTACATAGTACATAGTACATAGGCATCTACATACCTACCTACGTTGATCCAATGCTGCTCCATAGCAACGCTTAGGAATTGAATATAAATCTTTCAAGTTTATTATTAGATTGTGAGTATCACTTTATGACTCTCGGTCTCTGGCTTTCCGTGTGGGAAGACTAAGGATGGCTGCGTGGATTCATAAACGTGTATGTGACTTGTTTCAAGTGTTCAGCTAATGTATGTGCAAGGCTTTTAATGATCCCACCTGTCTCCATTTTTCACCCGAGCCCCCATCTTCACAATTTTAAAATCTACTAAGTCTCCTAGCTTTCACTATTCATCTTCTCCTCATCACGTGTAATTCTCGGCTTACGTAAACTCTCCCACTCGAGATCGTCGGAAGAACGGAGAGATCATGTATGTATATAGGCAATTCTTACAATAACAATTCTTAGAAATGTTACGTCAGTTTCTGTTACTTTTTCAAAAAATTTTTGTTATTGCAAAAGGCCAATGGCTCAACTCCGGATTAACGAACAAGTTTGAGAGCACAATACAGTAAGACCGTACCAACACATCAAAAATGTGCTAACCATTCCGAAACGGGGAAACCAAGGAAATAATACTTTACATACAATGTGTTTAATCATAGGTATTTATTAACTTTTTCAGAAAAATCAAAACTAGAAATTAACATTTTCAAAAGCTTTCGAAGCTAATAACGAACTAAACTATTAGGAACTGGGGAATCATGGAAAGAATGCCTTGTAAAAAAGTTTAACTCTATAAAACAACTTTCCCAAAATGGTCAAAACTAGAAATTACCGTTTTCAAAATGGTCAAAACTAGAAATTATCGTTTTCAAAATGGTCAAAACTAGAAATTATCGTTTTCAAAATGGTCAAAACTAGAAATTATCGCATTCGAACAGGTAAAAACTAGAAACTAAGATTTTCCAAAAGGTTAAAACTATAAATAACCAATTTGAAAAGGATGTAAAACTGTATATATTGCCGTTTCGAACCGATAACTTAAGGGTCTTTTGAAAAATTTGATACATAGTAATATTGAACCCATACTCACTGTTACCGATTTCGATTCTTTCCTCAGAGCCGGAACGGATTTTCGGTTCGGTGCAAAGAGTCCGTTCTACAAACCCTAGCTGGATGGTGGACGAAGAAAGGGTTGTAATATGGGAAATGTTCTGTCGGTTCGAGTGTAGACAATGATAATAGATAATACTTAATGGAAACACAAGGAGGGAAATATGTAAATGCCATGAATTTCAAGGGAGACGAGCTGCTCGTTTAGATACAATTTATTTGTTGACGCCATGAGGACTATGCGTGTAACTAAATACGATGGCGTTTATCACCGACCAGCACCTTTCCTTGTTTTCTTTTCCCTTAATCTCCCTCGCCTTTGTTTCCCTTTCGTCTCTCTCGTTTTTTTTCTCTCTCTCTCTCTCGTTATTTTCTTTCCTTTTTCCCCCCTCGTCTTCATCTGTACCTCCGCACTCTCCGTCCGTAATCGTAAATTGTAAATAAATACAGGGGAAGAGACAACGCTTTGGAATTATTTTGAAAAAATTAATGTCGGCAAACGTCAACTTATTATTTTCAACATGCAGTTAGCTCAGGGGAACAAGTACATATATAATGACTCTAAATCGTTCTCTTCCACGCCTGGATGACGTAAGTAGGTATGTTATGTAGGTAGGCCTATAGGAGGGGCCTTTGACTGACGGCGAGATGAGCTGATACGCATCTAGACCCGCTGAGATCAGAAGCTAACAACTCACCATTAAGATACCAAATAAAAGTAGCATGTTTTGAGGAACTGTGTGTGTGTGTGTGTGCAGTGGATGGGGAGTGAGTTTATAAACTCGTATAAACTATCCAATGAAGCTCAGCTCGTGGTTTTGGATTGCGGTCCTCACGTTGGAATTTAGAATCCAATGGATTTTATTACATTCTAGATCCACTCTACATGTTACAGGGCTGCAGATGAGGGGGATGTCTGGTCACTGGGATGATGGCATCACTGAGGGGAAAATACACGATTTATACAAGCTTTTAAAAAAGATGGCAAAGTCCCGTTTTTACTCATTTTTGAAAAGTGATAAATTATTCCGTAGGCTGTTTTTGAAAAGCCGTCAAATATCCTATTTGCACGTTTTTGAACAGGTGCAAAATGTTCTATTACACGTGTTTGAAAAGGTGCAAAATGTTCTATAACACGTTTTTGAAAAGGTGTAAAACGTTCTATTACATGTTTTTGAAAAGGTGTAAAACGTTCTATTACATGTTTTTGAAAAGGTGTAAAACGTTCTATTACATGTTTTTGAAAAGGTTTTTTTTCCTTTTTTCATGTTTTTGAATAGGTGTAAAATGTACTATTTGCAGTTTTTCGAACTGTTATTAAATTTTGTAATTACAGATGCTTGAAAAGGTGCACGTTTCTAATTTGTGGAGGTTAAAGATATTTCATTTTCCAACCCTTAGAAAGATACAAAATATCATGTAGATTGATGTTGCGGAAAGGTCGAAAATGTTTTGAATAATGCTTTAAGTTTGTACTCTCCAACGAGAAGCTAACTGCTTCATCACGAATTCATGACCGGGACCCACACTGCTATTCTCTAATACGAAGGTACCTATACATTTATATCTACATATATACAAAATATATCGCATCTGCAGATACAATGACTGGACATTCAAATATATACTAGCATGGTTCCTTTGACTCCGTTTTGGATCCGCTGTACATTTAAATGCAACTAAGAAATGCAGTAAGTGAGCAGTAGTGGGGATGGGAAATGTAAAAATGGGAGAGATTGTGTTTCCGATGAACCAGGTAGACTGCGTGAGGGTCTCGGGTTGTCTGAATTATGGTTTGATGTCAACATAAAGTTCTCCGGCGTTCGTCAAGTGAACATGAGCGCTGGAGATGCAATCAGAGGAACACTTGTCTTGTTTGTTCTAGTGCAGTGCAAATGCCTCGGAGGGGGCTGCCCACAAACTATGGAAGAGATTCCCTACCTCTCGATCTCCTTTTACCCAACGTATTTTAAAAAATGTCTTGAATTGATCGAAATTTCGGGGCCTTCCTTGCAGGGGTAGATTATGAACGTCCCCTAAACTTAGTTCCCTTCTGTTCTGTGTTCCTTGTTACATTTGGATAATCAGGAGGAATGCGAGTGGTGCTCTCTCCTGCTTCAAATAAATTAAATTGCCCTATTATTCACGAAGCGCTTGTCTCAATCTTAAATGTTTCCACTTTTAAACGAGAAGTAGAGTGCTTACCAAATTACACTCACTTGACAACCAGCCTCAGTCTTTTAGTCATTTTATGAGACACGAACAAACTTGGGATTCTCTAATGCCAAAGCGCACCAGCGTCACTGAGCAGGGTAATGAAATAAAGCACAGGTGCCCACAGGAAAGGTGGACCGTAAAGGGTCGATTAGTTCCGTAGACTTTTTTTAAAAAATTAATCGGAATTCTAAGCCAATTTTTCTTTAGATTTCTTTAGACCTTTCCCGATTCGATTTGAGCACATACACTAATTCAAATTGCAACTTTCGTTGACATTCAATAAATATTTTTAAAAGGGCTATTTCCTCAGAAAACTGACTGGCTCGCTTTCTAATAAAATACATTTTCAAAAACGTCAATGTCTTTTTTCAATGCGACACTTTCCACGCAACACTGCACTGCTCTAAATTCCCCGATTCTACAAAAGTGTAATAAGTGCGTGTGCTATTTTAAGAATTACCTACATGGTAAACCATGGACATTGCCCAGGGCCGTTTTTTGACTAAATCACCGATTTTCGGTATGTAATTGGATTTACATAGGAGTATTTGAATGTTAGTAATTATAGTTACATATAAGTTAGGATACTATGTAACTACGTAGGTATATGCATACTAGAACATGCAAACATACTAGAACGAACTTATGTATAATCTTTTCTTATTTTACATAGTGTTAAATGGTGTGCCTTTGCCTTGTTGTTTGAATCTAAACTTCCCCTGTTATTTTTGTAGTATTTTTGTGTATTCGTTCCTTTTTCTTTGTTCAGTCATCACATCACTTACTGTCATCTGTCCATTTATTTGATCACTGTATTTGCTTTGGATTATGGATTTGTCCTGTCGGAAGGTTGGAGCACTTGGAGCTGAAGTCTGGTTACATTGTAATCTGGATCACTTGTTTTTTTCTTCTTTCGTTTGTAGAAAGAAAAACAGGGCATTGATTTCCGTCTTCTTCTTGATTTGGAGGAGATTAAGATGGAAAATGTCGCGTATCCTTAAAACCTGAACAAGTCACAATATTTACCCATTTTTGCACATTTTCAAAAAGCGTAAATCAAGGTTTTGCCCATTTCTAAAAATCGCCTAAAAAATGAGCTTTTACAGAATATATAAGTGCTGAATTTAGGAAAATGTTCAGAAAAATGGGAAATTAGTGTTTTTTTCTTTTTCTGGGCTCCTTGGATCATCGTTGAGCGTAACTTTGCATCTTAACCTGCGTTATTTGGAGTTTGGTTATCATTATCAGACCTGAGACTCTAGCAGTGCAGTGCAGTGCAGTGCTGTGTAGACTTTGGAGGCATCTGACCAATTGGACTTGTAATTCATCATCGTCATTTTGATATTTTGATTACACACTGCACGTCTATCTGTACAATATTTATTATGTAATTGCGTGCATAAGCTTCCATGAAATAACGCTCGTCTTCCCATCGCTATTTCTATTTGCCCTCCAATCAGTCACGATGCTAAGTCCTCTGTCAATTTTAATAGAAGGCACACACACACAGTTCTGTCTGCATGACCACATTGTAATTTCTTGTTTGCTTCACTCTTCACACTTTGTCAGCTCAACTTATCCGAAGGGAGCATCCATCCATACAGTCCAAGTACTACATATCTAGGAGGGTAATGTGTGTATGTAACCAGTGTAAAATGCAGGTGGCATCAAATATTCCTCTCTTTCCTGTCTTTTTCTTTTGTATGCAAATCAAAAAAATGCAAATTATTTTATTGCAGTTTTCATTTTTAAAACTAGCCTTTATAAAAAAGCCCCTTTAAAAATATGATTTTGATAAATCTTGACATTTTTGAAAGCACTCTATAATACAACAAAAGCCGACATTCTTATGTAAAAACAAGCTTTTAAAGAAAAGGACCGCTTAAAAAAGTGCAGATTAGAAATTGGTGTTTTTGAAAAATGTGTCGTTTGAATACATGGATGATTCAAAAAAGTGTTTTAATAGAAATGGACATTTTTGAAAGAGTTTTTATATAATTAAGTTTCAAAATGTGTACTTAATTTCTATCGAATTCGAAATTCATATTATTATGTGTATTTGGAAGGAACTGCAATTTTCAAACGCAATGCATGAGCTGTCCCCTGGAACCAGGACTTGTGCTGTGTGCTGGTCAAATTAAATGGAAATGGATGAATGGGGAAACGTGTCTGTGTACCTTAGGACACGTCTGTTAGCTCTCTACTCACAATCAGATTTGCTGTGGATGTAAATTCACCAAAGTTTATTTATTCTATTAGCCATGAACCTTCCTACAAGCATAGTACGCGGCTCCCCACCCACGTCAGCCCCACTACAATGCCTGTCTTATTTCCATTATTTGTATTTGCACGCCCGTCGTCTCTCCAAACTACCTGACAATCAAATTGCCAACACGAAAAGTCTCACTGCCTCAGAATAAATATCAAAAGACAATACTAATACATCCCCAGATAAACATGGCTATATTTATTACCAGACCTTGAGCTATGACTATGAGTCTACGGGGTAATCTGTAATCCACACTCGTTTGCATTTCCCTGAATTCAAAATGTGAGATGTGATAAACAAGTCGGTAATCAATCCATTTATTTGTTATTAGAAGCGCTTCTTTTGCCTGTCAATCCCTTTCAATCTGACAACCAAACTTGCTTCTGAAATTGTTTAAGAAAAAATACACAAATGCCTATATATACATAAAAGTAAATCCTTGACTTTATTTTTGGTTTACTATCAAACAAGGATTGGAATTAAAATTAGAATTTCCTCGAAATGAGGTCAATAAAATGTAGAAAATGTATTGAATCATGACTTATACTTTCGATCCATCCCCCTCATACATAAGCAATTGGCCAGTTCTGACTGGCAAGGGGCGTTCATAAATTACGGTAGGAGCCTCAAAAATTTGAATGACCCTCTACCCCGTACTTTTGTACTTGTTCAAATGATAATGGTTAGATCGTACAGCCGTAAGGAATGGCTTCCTTGTGTACTGTGTTCAAACGTAATTTATGAATGGTCCCTAAAGAAGAGTGCCATTACTCAATGCGTTTGAATAATCAATTCAGCGAATTGTCTTTACTTCCCGCCGCCGACGCGTCCTCAGCCGTCAATGCTCAATGAATGATCAAAAGGAAACAAAACAAGATTACCAGGCGACAGAGAAGACGGAGCGGAGGTACGGAGATGGGGATTTTATTGATGAGGGCAGTGGCGTATCCAGCCATACACTTAATGCAAAGCACCTAAAGTAAAATTAAAATGGCCTTGATGGAAATGATAAAATTGAAGTGTACTTGCTACCTATGGAAATAAACAAATTAAGAGCATCGTTTTGAAGTCATCTTAAAACAAGGGAATAAGACTAGGTGATTAGAATAATATGAAATGTCGAGTTCTTAGAACGCTTGAAAAAGATTCGTAAGGAGTCAAGTTATTTGTTAAAATATACATATCGTACGCGGGAACATTTTTTCCTATTTGGAGCTTGGGAACATTTTTTCCGGGAACATTTTTTCATCGTCCAGCTTTTTTGGGAACATTTGTTCCTAGAATCGCTCAAGCAATTGCTACAAAACTCATTGTCATTGCAAGTGCAATTTGAGGTTAGAGGTCACTGACCAGTGACCGGGATTAAATATTTAAAACGGTCACAGTTAAAAACGAAGACCTTTTTTAAAAAGTCGAAACTATTTTTCGACTGTTTGAAATTTTTAGGAAAAATAAAATATTACCTGGGGTCACAGGTAACCCACAGAAGTAACTGAAATGAAATTAGTGGAGAGTGCCTACCCATTCCTTTGTCCGCCATAAATTAACTGGGAACAATGGCGACTTAGAGACCCTCCAGTTATTCTATTTCTTTAACCTATGACCCCGCGCAGGTAATTTTTTAACTAAGCTTGTAAGCGTTAGCTAATATTTGTTTGTTTAAAGTTTCTGTTTTTCAGTTGAGGAAGTCAAAGTATGGAATTTTCCAACCCTATCCCTAGGTTCCTCAGCATTTGGTCTACTACTGTTTTAGCAATCAGATAGCAATTTTCACTGAGTTTAAATTTACGTTAATTTTGTTTGAGTCTCAGACTATTCGTTAGTTTAACTAAAAACTAATTTCCCTAATTTTTCAATAATGGCTTGGAAAATTACCACAGACAATATGCAGTGGAGGGGTTTTGTCAGATCTGGACTCTGGCCGCACCACACTGTATTTTATTTGGCTGCAAAAATATTAGAGAATAAGAGACCTAGTGATAGGGACCATTTTGTGTACAATTATATTCACAACAAAGTTACACAAGTTTCTACTGCAGTATCACAAATAATAAATTAATCCCTACAACATTAAATTGTTTGGATTTAACACAAGCGTACTAATTTGACCACTGCGTGCTTAGTACTAAAGTTGTTAATTAATTCGCAAAGTATGAGAAGTTATAATATCTGTGTAGAATGACGGTTGGATCTGTATAAAAATTTTCCAGGGATTGTCAACTGTGGCCCTTGTACTTGGGATGGTGTGTGATCATTGCTTGCCTGATCTACAACAGCTTCCTTGTTAAATTCTTTGTGCCTGGGTTTCCTGGTTACGCAAGTATGCAGTGTTGGATGGGCCGCACTCGGAAGCCTCGTCGGGATCTAGAGGTCTTGGACTTAAACATTGTTACAAATTATCTGAAACCTTGCTTATCTGTCTCTAACAGAGAGTCACGTTTTAGCGTTGTCAAACAACCTGTTTTAGAAAAACTTCTTCGACATCTCTGTTTAATTGTTTCTGAACAAACACGTCTGTGTGAGCTTTTAGAATTTGGAATCCAATTTTCTATAATTTCGTTGAAACTGTAGAATACAACAAACTATATTGTTCAACAGCGTCCAAAAAAGCGTTCTGCGAGACGGCTGGAAGAACAGAAAGACCCAAATACAATCGACATAGAGATGGAAGTGGACAACAAAACTTCATCAGAAGTCGAGCCGAAAAGAAAAAGTTCAAAATCTGTGGGCAAGAAGAAGTCAAAAAAAAGGAAGTGGCCACAAAAAAAGTCGGAAATCACAATCCGTAGTATAGCTTGATTTGACGCAAACCACCGACCAAAACAAAATATAAACGCATTCTGAGCCAATAAAAAGTAAAGTGTATTCAGTGAAATCTGTTCGATGATACAGACAGCACGTTTCAAATAGTTAGTCATTATGCTGGACATAATTTAAATTAGCAACCACTAACAAACATATGTTAAGTGTGCTCGCCACTCTGTGATGATGTACCGGAATCGTTCGACCAATCTTTTGTAACAAGTTAAAACTGCTAAATGAATTAAATGATAACTGCCCATAAATGACCACTCACTTTTGTCTCATTTCATCTACTTTAGCTTTTCCTTGTACTTTCTGCTCGACACGGTACACGACCATCTTGAACACAAACCAAGATCTTGATTGGAAGAGACCAAATTTAATGCACTATACAAGTTAAAGTACTCTGCTGTGTGTAGTACAATCTATTTTTCTAGTTGATTGTTGCAAACTTTTATAGTCTTGCTCTTTAATTGTGACACAAATTAGGGCAGGTGGTGTTAATTGTGATACTCCAATTAAAATATGTAGGGTATCGCAATAAAATTACTCGCACCTGATCCTACTCTTTTTTAACATCATCTTAATTCCTCGTATTTTAAACAAACCAAGAGATGTATGCGCACTGTTAGTCACAAAGCGACATATTCAATGTTTGAAGGATGTTTTATCGACCTTTTACATAATTGAATTCAGCGGTTTTTGGATTTTGATCCATTTGTGAAATTTTTTATAATTCGGTCGGTGACAGAATTCCATGCTAAATCCCTTTGATTTGCCACAAGTGACCGAACCAAAAATAAAGTATTTATTTTTTCATAAATAATCAAAACGTGCCACCAAGTAATTTCATGGTTACTGGTGATAGTGAGGCTCATGTCTACGGCCGCGCAAATATTCGGTTGAATCGGAAAATGTAATCACCGCGTACACCGTGTGATCTTTCAAAACGTAGTGCAAGTAGCTGTATCTAGCGTGGTTTAAAAAAGAAAGATGTTCTTTTTACACTTTTTAAACAGTGCAATTGGCTTTGTTCGTATTATCCCCTAATTTTCAACAGTCAAACTTGTAACGAATTGACCCGTTAACTGTAGGAAGGTGATCAATCAGCTTCTACAAATAATTATACGATTATGGACCTGTATATAATGCTAGGTGAATCTTCGCCTCGTAAGGATCTTGAATTCCGCTATAGGAAACTTCACGCTATAGGATGACACC
>JAQFZC010003811.1:0-17694 GCA_034695205.1 Dicyrtoma fusca | reverse complement strand
CCCTTCCTCTCTTGCTAAAAGCAAGTTCTTCCTCCTAACCCTTCCCCCGAACCCTTCCTCCCATGCTAAAAGCAAGTCCTTCCTCCGAACCATTCCTCCCATGCTAAAAGCAAGTCCTTGCTCCGAACCCTTCCTCCCATGCTATAAGCAAGTCCTTCCTCCGAACAATTCCTCCGAACCCTTCCTCCCATACTAAAAGCAAGTCCTTCCTCCGACCCTTTCTACCAAACACTTCCTTCCATACTATAAGCACGTCCTTCCACAACACCCTTCTTTCGAACCCTTCCTCCCATGCTATAAGCAAGTCCTTTCTCCAAACCCTTCCTCCGAGCCCTTCCTCGCATGCTAAAAGCAAGTTCTTCCTCCTAACCCTTCCCCCGAATCCTTCCTCCCATGCTAAAAGGAAGTCCTTCCTCCGAACCCTTCCTCCCATGCTATAAGCACGTCCTTCCTCCACACCCTTCCACCGAGCCCTTCCACGGAACCCTTCCTCCCATGCTATAAGCACGTCCTTCCTCAACACCCTTCTTTCGAACCCTTCCACAGAACCCTTCATCCCATGCTATAAGCAAGTCCTTTTTCCACACCCTTCCTCCGAACCCTTCCACCGAAGCCTTCCATTGAACCCTTCTTCCCATGCTATAAGCAAGTCCTTCCTCCAAACCCTTCCTCCGAACGCTTCCTCTCATGCTATAAGCAAGTTCTTCCTCCGAACCCTTCCTCCGACCCCTTCCACCAAACCCTTCCTCCAATGCTTTAAGCATTTCCTTCCTCCACACCCTTTCTCCGAAATCTTCCACCGAACCCTTCGCCCCATGCTATAAGCACGTCCTTTCTTTAAACCCTTCCTTAGAACCTTTCCTCCCATGCTATAAGCACGTTTTTCCTCCAAACCCTTCCTCCGAACTCTTCCTCGCATGCTAAATATATCCCCTACTAAATATTTGTTACACTGTTAAAGTTTCGCTTACCTAACAATCTGTGTATATCCTTAATACTCCCATAATGATAATCCTGGCTTTCATTTTTAATCTTCAGTAAATTAGCAGTTTTGTAGTTGTCAATGTAGTTGTAAACTGAAATTCTAACGGGGTATATACCATCCATATAATCGTACAAAAAACATTAAAACTGCGATTTTATTCTTTATTTCAAACGAATGAATTTGAGATAGCTTCATAGGAAAACTATGATTCCCCCAGTCGTACATATCAACAAATCTAGTATACGAAGAGCAACGATTTGAGTTTACATTTGTGGGGGGGGGGGCAGTACGGACATGACAGCCCATTTTTAACATTCGTTGTTTTGGGAAATAACTTGAGTGACGCATTTAGAATCGATAAATTTTTTAGGCATTTGAACGTAGCAAGAACCCGAAATGGGAGTATATTTATTTACACGCAAGTCAACTCTTTATAACATCGACAGTCCATCCTGATAAAACCTTTTCAAATTTTTGAATTTCATTTGCTAAGTCTTGTTGAATCGTGACTACTGCCGTCCTTAGGAACGAAAAATTTAAAATTATTTTACCGTATCCATTCATGTAAAGATCTTAGTACTCAACTGAAGACGGTTCGCTTCCACGTTTGAATTTTACAAGCACAGTAGCCTGCACCTTTATATTGTTGTAATCAATTAACGAATTCCATAGAATATCCGACATATCTGTTTCAACATAATCAAAAACAACTACTTAAAAAGATTGTAAGCGCCTACATGTTGCTTCCGATAGTTCAAACCTGTATGTAGTAAGGTAACCTTGAAAAGCCCTAATTTGTTTGAAATTGGTGTGTATAGCGTTGATTACCACCATACTGTAATGGTTGCCGGTTCTGTATATTAACGTATACATCTCGTTTGCTTTTTATCATAAAAGTTCGGTAACAACACAAGCATTTATGAGACTCAGCAACGTGCTTTTCTAAATAAGTGTGATCTTTGAAGTGCTTTCCACAATACTTGCAACAAAAACTTTGGCGATATTTTTTCCTCAAATTATGAATGTGGAACGTTTTTATGTGATTTTGCAGAAACCTAGGAGACAGAAATTCCTTTTACACTAATGGCATCTGTATAGTTTCTGTAAGTAAACATAAATAAGTTAGAATCTATACAGGTTATTTTATAGTTTGCAAATCTTGAAACGTAATGTCAGATTAAAATTGTAATTGTCTTTTTCCAGTGATGAATTGAATAGTGACGATTTAAACAGAAAATGGAATCAAAACTTTCATCACATCTTAAGCAATTATACTTCCTCACAGTGGTAGGTGTAGTGTGATATAACTGCATGTCTTTCGATAGAAAGTTTGAGGACAGAAACTGGGAAGTACGTTCCTGGCACTGGTACAGTTTCTGGAAATGCAAGTACATATTAGACAACATAATTACTTTCAAAACTTTTAAACAAAAATCATTCGATCATTTGATATATTTTAGGTGGTTATATGTTTTAAAACCATATAACCACATTTAAACATGAATGCACTGCCTTGGAAAAAGTGGTAGACACAGTAGTAATTAGCAGTGTATATCAAAATACCAATGCAAGTGTGTACAGTGAGTGTATTATCATTTTATATCACAAATGCTATAGGCAGTGCACATAACTACATTAGAGTGTGATTTATTACTGCTATAGGCAGTGTGCACTGTAACGGTTGCAGCGTAGTGCATATTGTAGGTGTTAGTTACCGTGAACTGCGACTGCTTTAAGCAACCATATTTATTACTTGATGTGTATTGTGATCGCTATATTTAGGGAGCATTGCGATTCTCATAGTTATTGCACATTGCAACTGCTCTACGCAGTGCATTTTGTACCTTTTATTTACTGTGGGAACTGCTATAGACTACATATATAAGTACCACAGGCTGTGTACTGTATCTACTATATGCAGTGTACATTGTGACTGTCATAGGCAGTGTACTTTGTAACTGCTATATGTAGTGTTTAGTGCGACTGCCCTGGACTGTGTACTGCAAGTGCTATAGGCAGTGCATATATAACTGTAGTAAGCTTTGTGAAGAACTAAAGTCAGCACGTCTAAATAAGTTATAATAACTGTAAACTGCTCTGATTTGTTTATAGGTTATTAGGCTGTACACCGAGAGCAGAAAAAACCATTACACAAGAAATCTCGAATTTATGAATGATCATTAAATTTTAAACTAATTGCTGATAGAAAATATCCTGACGGCAGTGCACAAGTAATCAAAATTAATTTATCATCCCGATTTTGTGTCAATTAAACTGAGCAACTAGTTACATCTTGTTTCAAAAAAATTTATTTAATATGTATTCTGAATACAAATATAAGTTATTCAATCCGTTGAACTATTTATATTCGAAGGGTAGTAATGTATTAATTGAAAAAGTAGACTTTCTCTTACTCACATCGCAGTTACATAAACACTGCCTATAGCAATTAAAACACTTTTGATGAATACAAAAGTTATCTACACAGTCTGGAAAAAAAGCACATTACACACTGCCTATGGTAATTATGCACATTCTCTTAAGCAGACGCAATACACACTGTCTATGGTGGTAGCAATGAGTAGGTAAGACGCAAAAGTGAGTAGATAATTAGAGAGAGTAATGGGATAGGATACTCACCAAAATTTTGAAGAATATTTGAACTTTTTCGATTTTTTGTGCAACGTTTCGAGTCAATGCTCTTCTTCTGGCACTAATTCACAATAAAATGTAATCGCTCCAGGCGTAGTAACGTAGAAGTGAATATTTGAGTACGGCGGTGAGTGTGGAAACAGGATTGAGTTATGGAATTGGAAGGAAGGGAGTGTTGAAGTCGTTACGTAACGACCTTGGCTAGACACCTCGGGGTCGCCAATTTCCCGTCGGATTTAGTCAGAGACCAAACCCGTCCTGAGGGTGTGTGTGTGTTTTTAAGAGAGTGAGAATGAGAGGTTTAGACCAGGTGGTCTATGTGATGAGAATTGGAAGATAATTCTGTTTTCAAGTGTGTTGCGATCGCTTTCATTAGTCGGGGCATAAGAGATTGCGGATACTTTGGTCGTTACGTAACGACTTCAACACTCCCTTCCTTCCAATTCCATAACTCAATCCTGTTTCCACACTCACCGCCGTACTCAAATATTCACTTCTACGTTACTACGCCTGGAGCGATTACATTTTATTGTGAATTAGTGCCAGAAGAAGAGCATTGACTCGAAACGTTGCACAAAAAATCGAAAAAGTTCAAATATTCTTCAAAATTTTGGTGAGTATCCTATCCCATTACTCTCTCTATGGTGGTAGCAATACTCACTGCCTCTATAAATTGCGTACACATTGCATAGTTGAGCTACATGCGGTGCTTAAAACAGTTACGCTACTCACTACTGATTGTAGTTATATACACTGCTTGCAGCAGTAGTAGCACTCCCACACTATGTACGAAGTACAACACTTGTAGTAGATAGATATAACAATAGCAGTTGAGATACACACTGCATATAGTAGTCACAATACACTGTCTCTTAAAAGTACATACACATTGTATACGAAAGCTACATGCACCGCCTATACTAGTTAAAGTACATAGTGCTTATAGTAGTTATATGCACTGCCTATACCAGTTACACTATACACCTCTAATTACAATTTTAGCATACATTGTATGCAACAGTTACATATGCACTGCTTGTCTGCATGCGCTGCTTTTTCACAATGTTCGCACTGTATAACCTGATACTTTAATAAAGCTAATAAATAAATAAATTGCTCAAGAAGTACCAACACCGGCAACTGCGATGGTTTATATACGGTAAAAAATAATTATTTTGCGTCAGCTTACCTTTTTCTAATGAAATAAAGTGTAATGTTTATTTAAATACCCAGCGGACACAAAAAACTTTTCGCATTCAGGACATTCAAAATTGTGGCACAGCTTTTTGTGGGTGATCAAATTCCTAGCCGCAACGGTAATGTAAGGACAATATGACCAACGAACAGGTTCCTGTCAATTACAAAAGTAATTAATAAATACACCGTTACTACCTCAAGAAATTGGTTTAACGATACCGGATAGCATCGAATGAATTACTTGGTACACGATAAATTCAAGCAACATGAATTACATTAGACACCAATATAGTATTGAAGGTGTAGTGTGACAATAAGACGGATGGATTAAGTTAGACTACACTTATTTATATAGACGTTACCGGATTACGCCGGATTAGTTTAAATAATCACTGTATTATGTTATGTTATTTATTCTTAAAATTGATGAAAAATGCCTGTTTACATTTTTTCAAAACGTGGCGCTGAAACACCTGGTCCGTGGAAAAACTCCTTAAGCATTGATTACATTGTAGCTTGGTCTTGTGAACTCGGGTTTGGTGTAATTTTAGTAAAGTAATATTGTTGAATTGTTTATTACACCTGCTGCATTCGGTGTACATTGTGATAAAATTTGCCTAGAAGAAAACTAAAAATTGTGTAAAAAATTGATTTTCAACTAGGTACTCCAGTAAGTGACTTAATATTGTAAAAGTATAAAGCAAATTAAATTATATTTGCAACTGCTACAGCTTCAGCATGTGTGACTTCACTTTTGCCAACTAAGCAGAATTATACGTAACCTAATATAAACTTTATGAACTATACGTACACTAGTACAATTTATGCTTCATAGTGCGTTCTCAAGATAAAGCTCAAAGCAGAAATACTATCGCAGCCTTTTTTGGGTCGTGGTGTCTGTAAAAATACCTAATTACCGTCTAGCTTTTATTCGATAACCGGGCAGAAGCAGACTGGGTAGATCTAGCAGTACGAGACTAATACCTCAGCGTGGTACACCTTAGTTATTTTATCAACAAAATAATTCAAAACTTAAAATTATTTCATTTTACACGGAAAATGGGAGGTAATTAAGTTAAATATTTAAATGTGTTGAAGAATAAATTGAAAACATCAGTTATATCTTAAACCGAAAATAACTTTTTTAATTTATTTTAAAGGGAAAGCGAAATCACCAAAGCCTTTGGAAGAAGGACAGTGTACAACTAATCTTAACGTTGAAATTCTGTCCCAATATCCTGACGACACTCAAGCTCTTGATATGCTGGACCCAGTTCTCAAAAGTAAAATAAATAATCCACGAACTTCGACAAGTAAATTTCAAATCAAAGTTTGATTTGAATTATTCTTAACTTTGTTTTTACTTTAATGGTTTTCTTTTTTCCTAAATTTTAAAAAGTCTACAATTAGGTATTATTATCTTGTAGTGTAAGTACCAAATGATTTTCGTCTACCTAAACTAAATTTTTGCTGTAGGTTCAGTTGAGATGGATGCCGATGTTCAACGCTAGACGAGGTCTAGCAAAGCTGTTCGTGGAGCATCCCCTCGAAAGCAGGCCGCTAGAGGACGCAAGAAAAATCTATTCATCGATGATGGTAAATACAGTTTTATTTTAACCATGCATTGTTTTTTGTGTTGAGTAAAATCTAATAAATTTGTGTTGAGTAAAAAATGTAACTAATTCAAATCCGAAATGCGGGATCTAGGGGTTTAAACTGTATAAAACTAGTCTATGTAAAGTAATATGCAGTGATACCAAAATAGTTACCCAAACACTTTTTTCTAAAATATTAATTGCACAGAATCAAAGGAGGACAGCTCGAAATCCGATGATGATAAGAATTCCGCGGACGAGGAAAATGATGATGACGAAATTGATTCCGATGATTCCGAAGTCGAGTTAATCGAAAAAGAGTCGTCTGAACCTAACAACCACGATTCTGACTATGATGAAGCCGCTGACATTGTCACTAAATCTATTTAGTTAGGAAATCAACCTGCAAATCAAGGAGATATGTCCACGAGCAGCAAGTCCAAAAAGAGAAAATGTGACTCAAATGATCCAGGAAGCCGCAAAAAGCCAGTTCAATCTATTTCAACTCTCGTCCAGACTCCAACGGGCAAGGTAGTCAAGCCAAAATGGTTTCAAACAAAGAAAGGAACTAAGGTTTTAGACTTCTCGTTAAACAAAACCTGTCAATTCCAAAACAAGTTTTTTATGCTGGTTTATGTGATAAAATATATTTACAGTATGCGTATAAGGCGTTTAGTAGGCAGTGGAGATTCGGGATTGTTAAAAAGAAGTCCGACGATAACATTGAGGAAGAGTGGGGGTTTGGGTTTCGTTTATGCCCGGAAATGTAAGTTCTATCAATGCATGCATTGAACAGACTTCGTGATCATCTTAAAAAAATAGCTCTTCTGTATAATTAATAGTTGTTACAACTTGTCCAACTGCAAGTAAAAGAATAAAATAACTAACTGTAAATAAAACTAGAGTTCGTATGTGCATTTTTTTATTTTACATTTATCCTTTTTATTTTATAATACGACATATACATTGGAATGAGACTTAAGTAGTTTAAGTTTAACAATTAAATTCATATTATGTTATAGGTAATCATACATTTCTCTGTTTATCTTGTTCTGCTTTATTAAAACATCTCCATCATTTTATCATACAAAGCTACAAGCATCCTAATTTTAATATTCACTACCTTACATTTTAAACTTGTTTTATTTATTTCCATAACAACCTCCACTTATGGTAAATTACATTTGCAAGACTGAATAGATTGTGATTCTTGTAGACAAGCACATACCAAACTAGACCCAGGTTTAGTTAATAAACTTAAAAAGCATCTCATTTTATTGTCATTGATATTTAAATGCGTAATGTTAAATGAATTAAGCATTCGATTGTTCATAATATTACGTGAACGTTGTAGTAAAAAGTATATACAATAAACCTCGCACAAATAGCTATTGTCAGGTTGAACTTGTACATCACTATAGCGTACAGTTCCACCGTATTTTCGAATGATATTTGTGACATTATCTCCATAAAATGAAGGTGTCTTAATAAAACTATAAAAGAATTGCAAATTAGAACTTTCAGTTTTTCTGAGTGCTAGCCGGTGCCTTCCAGGCAGCTTTACAGGGCCTGAATTAAAAATACACACAAAGTTACAACTATTTATTAACTGTAACTCGTCTAATGCTAAAACAGACAATTTTGTGTTCTTATGTGTAATATAATTACGTAAAAGCTGTCCTAGTTGATTAGTATTAAGTTGTTTATAAGATGACATTTTAAAATTAAGCTTCAACTAAGTCATTAAAAACTGACGTAATTTATCTACTTCTAACACGGATTGATGTTCTGAGTAAATAACACAATTGATTGCTTCAGCTAGAGCAACGCTAAATTTTAATTCCAATCTTATGTTTCCTTTTTTTTAACGATAGTACGCTTAGACAGTTGTTACCTTGATTGATGTCAAATGCAAAAAAAAACAATTATTGTTAAAGTAAGCAAACCTATTTAGACTTAAGTCAGCGTGTTTTCTTCGAGTCCTGTACTTGAGTAAAGCATGTAGTATGCGAGTAAGTAGCGATTGTCCTTTAAATCCAAGTTAAGAGGACGAATTGGTGTGTTCATGTTATTCACAGACAATGATATGTAGTTGATATTGTAGTGCTTAAAACAAAAAGGATTCTCTTGAAAATTGCCATTAAACGCAGGACTTGTTACAAAACCAAATATTATTCGTGAAGGAACAGAAGACATAAACAAGTTTTTTGAAATGAATGATTGATTTCTTCTTGGAATTGTAAAACACGTTGCCTCCGTCCTTTTGGTAGGGTACTTAGCGGTGTGACCAGCATCCAGTAGTTTCTGATGAGCTAAAATTACACTTGGATATAAGATTTGTTTTCGAACAAAAAAACTTGTGTCCAATATTTTGATTCTTGCAGCTCCAGGTACTACTACAACTCCTTCGACATTGGTACTATTTTTGATTTTGACATTTGCGTCCTTTCCTAATGATGCAAAAGAGTATGGTGATCTTGTTAATGAAACTGTAACGTCAGTGTAGCTTAAGACATAGCGTTCTTGATCTGACAGGTCTAAGCAAAATTTGTCGACCAGCTCACAAGGTTTTGAACTTGAAATAAGCGTTTTGCGACTTTTATATCCTTCGTTTTGGTCGTCAACTGACCCGTTGTCAGTGTCTTCGTAGTATAGGGCACAAGACTTTGTAAAGACTTAGCACCATAACTAAATAATGTTTGAATATAACCTTTGTAGCCGTAGCAGTTGTTGCTGGTCAAAACCAGCCGGCTGTTGATGTACAAGTCACACTGAGGAAACATCGAATAGAGAAGCACGTTTAAAGTGCTTATACCTTGTTTTTTGTGTAGGTCACTTCCGTCAAGATTAACAACTTTGATCCGCAAGTATAAAAATGAGTCATTTAGGTCTAGATATTGGCTTGAGTTACCGACTGCACAAAAATCGATTTTACCATCTGAATCTTGCATGTTCACTACAGGTTTGTATTCAGAATACAAACTGTATTCAACCGTTGTGTCTGTATACGGTAGAGAAAACATAAACTTGACCACGAATTGCTGGCTGAGATGTTTGGTGCTTTTGCGACATTATGAAAATATGTCTAATTTAGTGCGAATAGGTTTTTCGATAGTCTTTTGTCGGAACGTTTTACACGTTAACTGACAAGGACTTAATGACGGAACTGTGTTTTCACGCTTAATTCCACGACCAACTTGCGACGTGTTCTTCACTGGCTTCGACTTCATTTGAGGTGGTGGCTTAGTCTTCTGACAATCTTAGAATTTGCCATTTCAGGTGAATAAATGTTTGGTGGGTGAACAAACTCGATTGAATTGCTTTTATTCAAACCAATTGGAATAAGGTTATGACTTTTTTGCCTAGTCCTTCCCCTAGCTGCTTGGTGATTGTATTTTTCAATATGTTGGTGTTTGTATTGTTACAAATCAGATTTTCTAATTCTTTGTGGTAAACGTCGTGATTGAATAGGTAATTTGTCTTCATTCTGTAGCGTTGTGAAAAGTATTAGTTTATTCCTATAGCTTGGCTCAAGACTGAACTAAACATTTGTGCTTAAAGTTTCTTTTATTACAGTATTAGCTTCTAAACGTTTTGACAAGTGACGTGTGTGTTGAGCGACAAATCACACACTTTATTTGTGCAGTAATGCATTCTTGACAATATTCAAGATGTCCGCAAGGAAGCATTAAGTAGTTTGCGTTATTGAGTAGACAAATTTTACACATTCCTTCTTCCAGTTTCAATTTAATCAAATTAAGTCCTACATTAAGTAAGATTATTTAAAATGCTTACTAATATGTTAAAGTTATGAGTAAAAAGATAGTTAAAATTAAAATACCGTGAATATACGACATGAAGTTTGGATCATTGGATAATTTGGTATATATATCTGTATAAAATGCTAACCAATCCGGCTACAAAACAAAAATAAATATTAATTTGTAAAGTATTAGTACTACGTAAATAACAAAATATCTACGTTGCAATCTAGTTAATTTAAGTTTACTTACAAGTATTGGATTTACCTGATTTGATTTTAGCACACCACTTTTATTAATCCTAATGTAAGGACAGTTTGAGCTTAACAGAGCGTGTTCCATAAACGGGTTATCTTCTTGACTCCATTCATAAACTTCACCTCCGCAATAAAAACAACACACATGGTCGGTAACACCCGTGTAAAACAACCCAGCATCTGCCATCAATTGTGGCAAAAGTATACTTCTCAGGGGTCAATTTGTGTACCGTGTTCTCGTAGGTAATTGGAAAGCTTGTAACACTACTGTGTATTCTTTTTATTGATTGCATGCTATCACTATGTTTTAGCCTGATACAGTTTTTAAGGGTTCCCAACCTTTCAAGTTCTGTACTTGGGATGTAATTAAACGAGAATCCGAATTAGCTTTTGCTTTTGAATTGTTTTGTTCACTATCATCAGCTGCAAATAATTTATTTACTTCTTGTCTAGAGAGCAGAGGATAGAAAATGGAATACGCAGCTTCCAAACAAAGTTCTTAAAACGGGTACATTTTGGTCCACCTCTTTTAAACGACAAATTGCGTCGCACAGATGCTGATATTAAGTCTCATATGTTTACATCCGGTTCGTATGATGACGCATTATTAAACGAAGCTCTTCCATGTAAATCCCATTGAACAATGTTTGAGTGCCGTTTTAATTTTGTCATCAGTAATTTAGCGTTTTGGTAGAATTATGATGGAATAAAGTCAATTAAATTTTATCATCTGCCGACAGAAAAGACACATTTACCTTAAGAATATCAACAGTCTTGGTTTTCGTATCTTAAATTTGCAATGGGGGATTAATTATATCAAGTTTTACTGGCTTAGTGGAAATAGTTTCGTAGCTATTAGTTAAATGCTTTAACATAGATCCATACAGTCGTATTTTTATATCTTCAGGAATTGTGTTAGAAAATAAAATGCTTTTAGCAATTTTACCAATATTGTTAGCTGCTTGTTTTGTCTTGTTCTTTAAGAGTTTCACTTTTGCTTTTCTTTATTGACTGATATTCTGCTTCAGAAATTAGTTTCATGCGCTTCGCCATTTTATATCCCTAAACTATTTGCAATGATTTTTTCAGTAACACTTCCAACAGCAGTCAGCAGCAAAATAATTATAATAGGTAAAAACCCTCCCTTTTGTTGTAGAAATCGTCGTTTAAACCGTGTAGTAAGATTTGGTTTGGATAATTACCGAATATTAGTTTTGTGGCGTCCTAATTTACTTTGATACATTTAATCTATTGGTACGTTGTCGACGAGTGTGTTGTGGGCAATTTCAGCTAGTGCAAGTATATTTTCTTCGGTAGCTTCTTTTATTAAAAATTTTCTCTTGTAGGGTGTTGCAAATTTAATTTGCTTGATGAATTCTAAATTTTTTCAATTCGTTTTGACATTGAATAGACTATTTGTCTTTGTCTGACGAAGCCGATGTTTTTTACGAAATGCAATGAGTATTTTGTAAATATTTCACCTTGTTCAAACAAGGTTTTGTTTTTTTTATGTTCTTAAAGTACATATATTTTCCGCACAACAAATCTTATAATATTGAGATTTTTACCACTATTTAAAATAAAATACTTTAAAAATTAAATCTTATCTAATCGGAATGTAAATTACTTCTGCTTCGTCGGGTAGGACTCCACTTCTTACACGTAAATGATCGTGGCACTTGGGGTGTAGATTGACAAACAAATAACTGTAAGGAGTTTTAGTTGCATCACAGTATGCGTTGGTAAAAAAGTTATTCATTCGTGAGTACAACGACCTCGCTAAGCACTGTACTTGTGACAAGAACATTGATGATTTAAAAATAACCATGTAATTAGTATTGAGCTTAATATCTCGAGAAAACTTGCAATGTGAACAAATGTTTTGAGTTAGAAAAATTGTTGAAATTGATCGATGATGAACGCCTTGCAGAAAAAGATTTTGAATGCGTGAATCTTTTGATAAATCGTGCATCTGGTCATCAATAATCAAACCCCTTCTCAAAAGTAATATTTTGTAATTTACTTTTTAAGTCATCACACGTTGGTTGATCTTGACTGTAACTAAAATATATTTTGTCAGGTTCAGTATCAATAAAGGTTGATAAGTTTGATAACACCTTAGATGTAAACGGTTTTTCTAGATTGGGAGGATCCTACAATATCAACAGAAAAAGTTATACACAACAACAACAAGTTAGTAAATCATCATACGTTTTAAATTGGTATTCTAACAAAATGTATTGTGCCTAAAACCATCATCGAAAAAGTGTGATGAAGTAGTTTGAATTGTTCATACGTTGGCTCCAATATCCAGTACATGGCTGAACGCGTCAAAAATGTAAAGTAATAATGAGTTCACTTGGCTATAAACCAAGTTCTTCTCCCATTGAATTATTCAGCTTCAAATTTATAACATCAAAGTTGCACCTAGCTACTCCAACATACTGAGGGTAACGACACTGAAAGTCCTTGCGTATTTCATTGTTTACACTTGTAAGGCTTAATAGGTTTATTAACCTGCTTCCAAATATTTGTGGTTGAATGATGTCACAAAACGTATAAGTCGTGCACATCTATCAACTTTGGCTTAAATATTTCGTTTGGCTTTTTGAGATGAGGAATATGATGAATTCCCCACAATGCCAGTTCCATTTTGCTTTGTTAGAATTTGAAAGGTTGTGGAAGTTTGACACTAAAATTAGACATAACGTTGCTTGTAAAGTACAAGTTATTGTCTCTGACTGGTATATGGACATTGAACGACATGATTACACTCACACGTACAACTGACAACTGAACTAGATATTCCTTTATGAGTTAACTTTAGAAAATTCTGCCTCGTAAAACATTCCATCAATAGGAATATTATTAGAACGTTTAATGTTATATTTGATTGGACATCCTGGTTTCACAGAATCAATAATATATGTCTCATCACTAAATCGTGTTGCATAGCCTTTTTCAAACAATTTTTAGGTTTTAAAATTCGAACTATTTCGTTTGGGTTAAATTTAGCTTTTGATGTCCACTTTCGTTTGATTTGTTCTCGATGTTGGTTCATCCAAATATCCATTTCGTTGTATTTGTTTACACTTGCAGGTGTTAATTTAGTTCCACTATGCACAGAATGATTATACGATTATACAATGTTGTCTAGAACGTCGTAATAACGTTTCATTTTGTCAGTGAACTTTTGCGAAGTGAAGTATTTAAATATTCGAGTCAGTAGTGTACCGTTAAACCGCTCAACTACACAGGATTTAAACTTGGAATAGTTGCTGTACATTTCTATATGGTTGTTACTTAGAAACGATTGAACTTTCCTATTATAAAACACAGTACCATTATCAACTGTCAAAAACTGTGGTTTGTTTTGCTCATGTATTATTGATTTTAACGCATCCGTAACGCTCGACCCAGTTTTATTTTTTAAACAAACTACATACACAAATCTACTAGTATAATAATAATAATAATTTTATTCATTCAGTCGATTTGGCCATTTATCCCATACAACACTTATTGATTGAGGTTATACAGAGATAAATCAATGTTAAATTATATATACAAATTCTTTTTCAAATGATTCAGTCATATTTCTTATCACAAAAAATTATAATACTTACAGTCCATTGTAACTTCTGCAGGGATACTCTGGGGTACCTTTTAAGGTTTCTTCTTGGGTTGGGACACACTTCCTAACATTCGATGGGTGGGTGCTTCCGGGTCCGTAACTGTTCTTATGGTTGGATATTTATCTCTGCTGTGCATTCGTAGAAAAATTCTCGAATTCTTACTGCTTCTTCCCAAAACCTGCTCACATCGTAGATTTCCATTTGTGAATTAGCTTCAAAGATTCCAACTAGAAAGTAATTTCTAGTTGATCTTCTCTCCATGACTTTCTTAAGGAATTTTCTTCTGGGGGCTTTGTAGTGTGGGCACTTACACATAATATAGTATAGATCTTCTATTCCCTTCTCACATAGTTCACAGTTGTTAAATTCCTTTCTCCACATTATACCGTAGAGGGTTGTGGCTCTGCCTCTGACTACTACCCTGGGAAGTCCACATCTTATCTCTGTACTTGCTTGACTTTATTCCATTGCCAACCAATCCTGTAAAAATCTAAACAGGTTGCGTAAGTCTTAAAAATTCTGAACTGGTAGTGAGTCATATTATTCTGCATCATCCTCACATCGCTGTTTATGCAGTGTTTGTATTCCTCGGTCATCTTCTTCCAATTTTTGTCTATGTATTTCTCATTTAGCTGCTCATAGTGCTGTGTCATGTTCGCTTCAACAAACATTTTTAGTTGTAGAAACCAATTATATTTTTCTTCTTCTTCTCTTTGCGTTTTCATCTCCATGTAGCAGTTATGTAGAATGGTTTCTTCACCTTTGCTCATAATTGCCCGCACGAACCTCAAAACTGGTTTAAATAGTAGATACTTGATATTTATTGCTCCTGTTTTCAGCCTTATCATCCAGCCCGGTGTTAAAGAAGCACAGTTCGTCAGCTTTCTCAGGAAGTTGGTCTGGAAGTTTTCAAATTCGTTTCTCTATCTTATTCTCCATACTGGTGCAGCATACAGCAGAATAGATTGCACCAGAGATTGAAATAGTTTAACGTGCACCCCTACGTCATTGATGCGAGCATTGTAGAAGAGTTCAAATAGCTTAACTTGCGCTTTCTTTGCTTTTTCAAAAAAGTTCTCCTTTCCATCATTGAAAATGCCACTGCTTTTGAAGGGAACACCCAAGTAAGTGTACTTGCTTACTATTTCTATTGGTCTCTCTTTCCATCTAAATTTAACTTCTTTTCGTATTCTTCCTGCTTTTTTGAATATAGCAATTCCATTTTGACCATGAAATCCAAATTGACCGTTACGAGATTCTCGTCGAAGACGGAGCTCAGGGTGTCAATTTGTCTTTGTAAGTCCAGGGGATTCGTTGCCATTAGGACAATGTCGTCTGCATACATAAGGATTGCAATTTCTGCTCGGAACACTTTTATTCCCCTTAACTTATTTTCTTTCAGTATTTTCACTATTTTATCTATATAGATCGTGAAGAGTGTAGGAGACACAGTTTCTCCCTGAAGTACTCCAGTGAGTATGTTGATTAGTTCTGTGTATCCTTCTTTGCATCTGAACTTTGTCTTGGCACTTTGGTACAGTTCTTTTATTTTCTTTATGAAGTGTTCGCTTAGTCCTGCTTGCCGCAGTCTGGTCCACAGATTTTCTCTTCTTATTGAGTCGAAGGCTTGGCTAAGGTCCACGAAGAGTAAGTAAAGCTTCCCCGTTGTTTTCCAAGTAGTGCAATTCATTTGCTTTTGTATTGCCGCATACAGGCTAAAGATGTGATTTGAGCATCCAGTTCCCATTTTATAAGCTGCTTGATTCTCCAAAATGATGTCATTTCTTCTACAAAATCCATTCAACCCTTCTGATAGGATACAGGTGAAAAGCTTTGTTATTGTGTTGAGCATAAAGATCGGCCTGTAGTTCTTAGGCATCGTGTCATCACCGTTCTTAAAAATGGGGGCAGTGATAATTTTGGACCAGTAGTTCGGGATATTTTTCTTGAAAGCGTCGTTCAAAATTTTCAGTAGATATTCCTGTGCGCCCTCGTCCAGGTTCTTCCACACCTTGTTTGGGATACCATCCGTTCCTACTGCCTTCTTAATTGTCAGTTTCTTGATTGCCGCTTTGAGTTCTTACGAGTTGATTTCTCTGTCTTAAGGTTCTGTATTGAATTCTTTTTCTGTGGAATCTTCTATCAAAATTGGAGTATCATTTTCTTTGAGAGCAAAGACCGTGCTGAAGTGTTTTTCCCAATCCTCCGTTTCTATTTCATTTGAGTTATTATATGAGTACTTCCTGTCTCTGAAAATATTAACAGCTTCCCAGAACTCTGCTAAATCTCTGCTGCATACAATTCTTTCTTGCACCTTTTTGTATAATTGGCTTTGTTTGTCTTTGCGCAGCCCTCTGTATCTTTTATTTGCCTCCTTATAGTTGGAGCAGTTTATGCTTAGATAGGCTTTTTGTGCTTTTCTTATCAGATGTAGATGATGTAACGCCAGTCTTTTGGCCTTACTACATTCTGCGTCGAACCACGTTGGGCCGTAATTGATTTTATCGTTATTGCTGCTCATCATCCCTGCTTTTTCCCCTGCTTCATACACTAATTTGTTTAGCTGTTGGAATTTGTTATCTTCTGTTTCCTTTAAATTTCCCGAGTTCAGTTCCAGGCGGTTCTTAAAAGCTTCTGCCTTTTCTATTTTCCATTTGATTTTCTTTTCCATTATTCTCTTGTTGTCTTTCTTGGAATTTCGGCACTTATTTGAATATAGAACTATTGGAGAGTGATCTGACTCATTGTTTGCTATAGTTTTGAAGTCAATAAAATCATCCGCTATTTCTGCATTGCAAATACACAGGTCTATTACGCTGCACCCATTTGCTCCAATCAGTGTATTTTCCCCTTCTGCGTCGGATTTACTTCTTCCATTAATTATTATGCTTCCGGTCTGATTGATGATTTATTTTAGTAGTTCACCTCTTTTGTTACTCGACTCATCTTTTGAGTTGCGTTCTTGTGCAAAGTTTAGTAGTTTGGCTGTGTAATTTCTGTTCTTTCCTATTCTTGCATTTACATCACCCATGATTATCGTTCTGTTCCCGTTGGTTTTAAAGGATTCCGTAACTATTCTGCTCATCTCTGGATTGTACTCTTGCGGTGGTGGCAAGTATACGAAGCATATGTGTTTATTTCTCTATTTTTCTTATATTTCTACTGTAATATGAAATCTGTTCTGGCCAGTTATTTTGCATGTTTCTTATTTCCTTCTTATATCCGAATTGGATACCCCCACTTTTTCTTCCTACGGCCGGAATTGTCAACATTATGTAGTCAGAATTTAAAATTTGCGTATTTACAGTTTTCTCATCTGATGCCCAGGTTTCTGACAAATCTACTAGTAATGTCAACCACAGTCAAAATAAGATCAGCAATAACTTTTATCGTACTTTTGATTCATTTTAATGTGTAAAACAACTTTATAATTTATGCAAATGAATGTTCATAAGGCACAGAATAACTTTTAGCACAAAATAATAACGGAAAAGTAAATTCAATCACTAAAACGGTTGCAGTATGAGATGTAACTCAATTATTTTAATGATGCTGCGACTTGACAATAAAGCAAACTGAAATTGAAACTGAAGCCGTCCGACTGACACTCGA